>VXBJ01004838.1:39141-51929 GCA_013400055.1 Nycticryphes semicollaris | reverse complement strand
TTTTCTTTTTTTCCCCCCCCGCAGGAGAGGTTTTCACACACCCACTTTGTGCTGCAGCTAAATCTTCCAGTTATGCAGAATTTTGGCACGGGATTCCAACTATTTCCCTGCTCCTCTAGATCTATTCAAGAACAAAGACTTCAATTTTTCTACGGAAAATTAAAGGTTGAATTATTTTAATAATTTAAAATGCAGCTTTTAAGAAAAAAAACATAAGCATCTTAGGAGGAATAAATTTCCAGCATAACAATTCTATGATTCTATACAAATTTCATACAAAAAACTCCAGCCACTGGCTCTGCTCCTTCCCCAGCTCTGGTCCATGTCTACCTTCTTCAGCCCTCTCCAACCTAAACACTGTTTTGGTAAAGACACAGCTAAACACCAAACACCTCTTGGAGCTCTTCTCCCACCAGGAGAAGTAAGGTTTTACCTCCACCCAGGCCACAATACAGGGCCAAAGGACCTGATGGGCTTGGGAGTTGGAGGTTAAGATTAAGAGATCTTTCTGAACTTCCCAGGAAAAGGCCAGAGTTGTAGTATTCCTCCTGGACAACATCAGAAGAGACCTGTGAGCCAAGGATACGCTAGACAGTTCTTTTATATATAAGGATGAAGATGAGGAACACTGAGAGCACTCAAAATGACAGTGAGAACTTCAGACGTGCCATGGAAACGCAGCAGCAAGCCCCTACCCAGGCCTTGGACAAAAGGGCTCGTGTGATCCCTTTCCTGCCAAGCTCTTTGGCACTTGTTGAGCTATTCAACCAAGTCTGGAAGAAGAATAGAGACCTCAAAGGTAACTTGGCTACCTCAAGTTTCACAAAACTAAAGCGTGGGAAGTCGTCCTTTCAGTGGGCAGACTGGCATCACCCTCTTCACTCCACACAAATGGAAACCGAGGGCGATGAGACATCCTTCCACATGAGACACTACCAACACCAGGCCTGGAAGACACCTTCCTCTATCCTCAGTAAACAGCAACAGTTCTTCTAAATAAGGCAGCAAAGCAGTGAAGCATTTTACTCCTAGATCTTCTGACACCCAAGAGGTGGCTGCTTCATAAGGGGTGGTGCTTCTTCACGAGGTGTATCCCAAACAGAAGTCCCACAGAAAGTTAAGCCCATATATTAGCCAAAGGACTTGATTTCTTTTCCAGCAGTTCTCTCCGACCGCAACTGAACAGGAGGGAGTGTCACCCAGCAATTACAGGCAGAAAACCATTAAGCAACTGGTATTTTTAGAGTTGCTCTTTGATCATGGGCAGGTCACCTCACTTAAAGAACTAAGTTCTTCCCTGTCAGGCAGGGCTATACCAACATGTATTCACTGGCAAAGCCTCAAAAAAACTCCCTCTCTTTCACTTTCTCTTTTGGAAATGAGGTAACAGTGACTGCAGTATCCGCCAGCACCCAATTGTCCCAAAAGGTCTTGAGCATGGTGGTCAAAGTCAATTAAATTCAGTGTAGGACCCATGACATGAGTGGGTCAGTGATGGAGAATGCCAGCCTGACCCCAGGATCATCCCTCACCTTTTGCTGATCAAGAATCAGTACTGTGCTTCAGATCCAGACCCAAGGATGGGCAACTGAAGCCAGACACAGGGCGTCCAACCAGCAGGGAGAAATGAGAGAATGGAGAAATGGAGAGCTGGGCAGAGAAGAACCTCTTGAGGTTCACTAAGGGCAAGTGGAGGGTCCTGCACCTGGGGAGGAAGAACCCCAGGCACCAGTAGAGGTTAGGGGTGGACCTGCTGGAAAGCACTTCTGAGGAGAAGGATCTGGGGGTCCTGGTAGACAGTAAACTGTCCATGAGCCACCAATGTGTCNGAATCTGAGGAGAAACTTGTTTGGGGTGAGGGTGTCAGAGCCCTGGCAGAGGCTGCCCAAGGAGGGTGTGGAGTCCCCTTGTCTGGAGACCTTCAAGCTCCATCTGGAGGCATTCCTGAGTGATGTGCTCTGAGCAACCCTGCTTGAGCAGGGGAGTTGGACTGGATGAGCTCTAGGGGTCCCTTCCAACTCTGACAATTCCATGATTTCTTTGTGTTTGATCCCAAGGGGTCAAGTAGGCTGCAAAAAAAAAACTTGCCTGCAAAAAAGAAATATCTCTCTGGAATGGCAAGAGGAACCTGCACTAATGCTTTGGCTTTTGCACTTTCTATAAAGTTTAGTTTCACTGTGCATTGAAATCTGCTCTTCTGCAAGAGAAAACCCTCACACATCACCCCAGACCTATGGTGGCTTTGCTTTGGCAACGTAGCAGCTTTTCCAGCCATGACTTCATAGGGTTGGAATCCAAGTACTCAGCATCAGAGCAGGGTTTGAGGTTCAGGTGAGACACATGAAAGCGGGACCCCAGAGGTTTGACTGGATCTGCTCTGACCGCACTCAGCTCAAAGCAGTTGTAGCATCATAGAATGGTAAGAGTTGGAATGAACCTTAAAGATCATCGAGTTCCAACCCCCCCTGCCCTGTGCAGAGACACCCCCCCACTAGACAAGGTTGCTCAAAGCCCCATCCAGCCTGACCTTGAGTCAAAGACACCTGCTCAGATGCTGGCAGGACAGATGTCCTCTGTTTACAGCCTAAGTTCACACAACCAGAACCATCTCCTGCCTTGGAAAATTTTGGCACTAAAAAAGTCCCATGGCTCCGAGACACAGAATATAGTTTCACGTGATATTAGCTTTGATTTTGTGGGAACTTCTCATGGTTTTCTCATCAGCCAAGCTTGGGTTCAGACATCTTTTGGCTTGGTGACAACAACACACACTCCCTGCGAAGGCCTCTACATCTCACGCTACCGAACGGGGCAGGACACTCAATATCTTATGCTGTTAACTTCTTGGAGCAGCCCTTGCTAGTCCTCTCCAACCACTGCCAAAGAGTGGAAACCCACCACAGGTGTACTGCTGGTTCTACTAGCTTATTGGGAAAGCAAACCAAGTCAGCTCCTCCACTACCAGCTCCTCGTGGAAGACAGCAGAAAGGTGGTACTGGCAGGTCATAGGATAATCCAGATGTGATCCACCCACCCTCCCTGCTCTCCTTCACTGCTCAGTAGAGAGGCAACATGACTAGCAACTGGAGAAGCCTCTAAGGTTCCCCACCATGCAACAAGCACAAGAAGAATATAGACCTGTTGGAGCGGAGCCAGAGGAGGCCATGAAGATGCTGAGGGCTGTGAGGACAGGCTGAGAGACTTGGAGGAGTGTTCAGCCTGGAGAAGAGAAAACTCCCTGTAAGACTTTACAACAGCCTTACAGTCCCTAAAGGGACTCCAGGAAAGCTGTGGAAGGACTCTGGATCAGGGAGGGGAGCCAAAGAACAAAGGGGAACGGTTTGACACTGAAAGAGGGGAGATGGAGATGAGATCTGGGGAAGAACTTGTTTGGTGTGAGGGTGGTGAGAGCCTGGCCCAGGTTGCCCAGAGAAGCTGTGGCTGCCCCATCCCTGGAGGGGTTCAAGGCCGGGCTGGATGGGGCTTGGAGCAACCTGGTCTGGTGGGAGGTGTCCCTGCCCAGGTTGGAAATGGATGATCTTTAAGGTCCCTTCCAACCCAAACCATGCTATGATTCTAAGTCCCTGTTGCAGCTGGTGGGACATGGACACACATGAAAATAAGCCGTCAAATAAATTGCAGTCCCATTTGCTGCCAACAATGTAGGCTTTTGCTTGGTGACGATAGGTGACAGCCAACCACCACAGGGGAAGGGATGGATTCGCTCAGGAAGGAGGAGTTTCAACTCCCCCACTGCCTGGAGAAATGGGACAAACCTGCAGAGTTGCTCTGGTTTTTGTTAATGCCCTTTCCATAAGGGGAGCCTGGGATGGAGCTTCTGCCAGGCCTTTCATCTACCAAGGGCTCCACTGACTCTCAAAATACATACCGTACCATACGTCTTTTACTTAATGAATTGCTCTCAGATATGTATCAAAGAGCTTCCCACTTCCAACAGCCTCACAAGGGGAATGCAAATAAAGTGTTACATAAAAATCTTCCCACTGGATCTTTTGAGAAAAAAAAAATAAAATTACATCCAAACATAAAAAGAATTTAAATTGTTCCATTATCTAAATTTTCCTCGTTTATAGAGGCGATAGGGTGGTCAGACAGTATGTTGATGGAGTGGTCTTCACCCCAGATGCTCACACCAGGTGCTAGAAGACCTTCTGGGGGCATCACTGAAATATGTAGGGGGGTTTAATGGGGCACAGCAGAAAACAAAAGTGTTTGGTAGGAAACAAGTAAAATTATAGATGAGCCGATTGTAATTAGGAGGCTGTGATTTTTCCCAACGCACCAGGAGTTCAGGAAATGTATCTCACGAGATCCTCCACGTCTTCTCACAGCCACCTGCCCAGAGGACTGGAAAAAAACAGAATAAAAGGTTTCCAGGGGAAATCTTCTCCTCTTTTTTTTTTTTTTTAACCCTTAAATTGCACCTAAGATAGGAACTGCTCTCAGCCTCACACTTATACAACATCCTGTGGATGCTTAATACACACATATTATATAAAAATGTCTATATAAATACATAATACACCTACAAAAAGCAAAAAAAAAAAGTCTTTCTTTTCCTTGCCTTAACCTTGCTGGATCCTACGGACAAGAATTTCAAAGGCATCAGGTACTTTGGGATGCAGAGGGGGATTTTCAGGTGTGGGAAAGTCAGCTTCAGCCTGGGCTCCCCTATAACCTTTAGGAAGCCAATTACTTTTCAAAACCTGGCCTTGGACTACTCTGCCTTTGCAGAAAAGACGCTGAATATATTTTTCCAGGACTAACCTGGAATTTCCATAGAAATGCCCTTTCCGATCATGGGGTTAGAACCCCATGAGGCATATCATGCTCTACCGATACGTAAACTACATTTTCAAGGCAGAAATCTCCCATCCAAGCGTTTTTCAACTAAGAGCAGTGTGTGCTGGTTGTGCCGGGAATAAACCTGGAGAAACAGGAATTCGATTTTCCAACCAAAATCCCTCAAAATCCATACAGAATTGCACCCAAACCTCCCCACCCTTTAACCCCCACAATATCCCTCAGGAAATAATTAGTCAGCTTTTTCCTTAGCAGGTTTGAAGGGTAGATTGATAATTTACAGGCAAGACAAACATCTTTTCTTTTTTTATTTGGGGTTTTTTTTGGCTTTTTTTTTTTTTTGTAATGTTTAAAGCTACTAGTGAAAAATCAACAGAAATGGTAATAAACTGAGCCTGACTTCTCACCAGCAGTGTTTCACTCGTTTATCAGTAAGAGCAAGAGAAATGCTTGCCTGGTCAGAAGAACAATAGCTCGTAGCTCCTCTTTGGTGCCAAGGAAAATTTGCTACTCGCAAACAACAAGGAGAGAGAGAATTATTAGCTCTGCTACAGGCTGGGAGAGAGCCCAAACACTAGGAAAACAGCTTGGACATCGGCAAATATTATTTGTACATAAAAAAAACAAGCTTTGTTCTGGTGGAGATCAAATAGGTTTAATTCCCAGGGGGAAAAAAAGGTAAAAAAACCCCAACAAACCAAACAAACAAACAAACAAAACCATCCCCAAAACCAAAACCCGTAAGTTGAAACAAAAGACACGGCACCAGGCAGATGGAAGATGTCAGGGCTGTGCTGTTTTAAGTCAGGAAAGCATCACTCGTGTGTGATTCCTGCATCCTTCTGTGGCAGCCACCAGAGATGTCAGCTGAACCCTTGGGGGAAAAGCCAAGGACCTTCTGCCCCAAAGAAAAAGGACCTGGGTCCTGCTAAAATGCCGAGCTATCCAAGGAGGCTCGATGGAAACATCCAGCTTCCCAGTTGAATTTCAAGCAGCTGTGGTTGTGGGAGGGAGCCCAGGCGGGGTTTTGCTGCTGAATATTTCAGAGCAGATCAAAGCTATCATAAATCAAATCCACAATTGTCTGCCACCTTCAGTGCTTCATCTGAAGCAGCGTCTCCCTGTACCACCTTCCTATACAACAAGATCTTCCCTTTGTTCTGTGCTGCTGTAAGGATGCTGGGAGCATCTATACAAACATCTAGGCACGTGGTAGGGAGGGGACACGAAGTCCCATCCCAGCAGCTTCCAGCATGGCTCTGTGTGGGAAGAAGCTGTGCCCAGACAAAGAGCTTCTGTACACACTGCTCAGATGGGTGCAGCCTCTTGTACCACCCTACAAGGGGCTCCCAGACTTCTTCTCACAGATCCCACACATGGAATGGAAGCCTGGAGGACCTCAAGCAGGACAAGAGCATCAAAAACAGCCTGAAGCTCCTTCTCCAGGTGGGACATCCATCAGCCACAACAACTGTAAATACTTCAGTCTCATATCTCCTTGAGCAAATGCTGCTCTTAAAGAGTTGATGGTCCCATGGTGGTACAGCAGCTCCTCAAACAGGTGACAACAGTCAAACCCATGTCTCCATCCTTGCCAACCCTCTCCCATGCCAGTGTTCACACAGAGGAGGGACAGACACCTCCAGAAATGCCAGCAGCACTTGGTAAATATACTTCACTGGGGCTCACACAATGGAGAACCTCCAAAACCGACTCACACCCGGCTTCTGTCATTGCAAACCAAACACAGGCTCTCAGCACGTGCAATTTTACTACTTCTCCCACCTCTCTTCTTCCCTGCAACACCATCCTTGTGCTGCAGCACAAGGAGCACAGCTACACAAAGCTCCCTCATCCCAGCTACATCCCATACTTCCAAGTCAGCTTTGATGCTCCAAATAGGTCCCACAGGTGGCAATAAGCAGCTCTTCAGGAATAAATGGACACTCTATATTTTTTTTTCCCCCCTTTTTAACAGAGCAATAAGCTCATGGCCAAAGCTTAGTCCACAGATTGGGATATTGCCCTTCTCCCATGATTTCAATGGGAGCAAGCTTTCGGATACCGAGCAGAGGGACACGTCTCCCCTTCCACGGGAGAGGCAAAGCTGGCAGCATGGGTGGGCTCCACGCTGCCAGATGAGGCAGTACAAGAAGAAAAGCAAAGGTTTGTGGAGGAAGAGCTAAGCACAACCCCTACCTGATTGTGTTCATGAGACGATGAGCCCTTCCCTCGGGATGGGGAACAGCTGCCGTCAAGCTGCTCACTACAATCCGCCGTCCACTGTAAAAGGGATAAAAAGAGAAAAAAAAAAAAACAAACAACAACGGGATTGTGTAAAATAATAGCCAGGCTGGGGAAAAAAACAACCAAACCACAAAACAACCTGCTGTGTCAGTCCACAGCACACAGCAAACACCCTCCGGCTGTGGGCATCGCTGTACACGTGCCACCTCCCCCTTTATTGAGGTTGATCCCAAAGGCTTTGGGCTCGGAAACGCTCCACCCACCAACACTGAGCAGAGGGAACAATTGCAGGAAGGCACCTGAAATGAAGCTCTGGATTAAAAACCATCCCCAGTATTTCCTTGCAGACTCCAGCGGGGTTTTTGGGGTTTTTTTGGTATGCCAGGCGTATGGAAGGCACCAGGAGAGCTTGACTTGGTGACACTTTTCCAAGGGAAGTTGGGAATTTTTGTCCTTTTCCAGCTCCTGTTTGCTTCAGGGACAGAAATGAGTCCTGAGCTGCCAAAAATCTGCGGGTTTATTTTAAACAAAACAGAAAAATGAGCTCAAAGCTGCAGGTTTGGCCAGGGCCGCATGTCACAGCTGGGAAATGCTGCCTGGATGGCAGCCCTGCTGTCACACCAGCTTCTCCTCACGGGGAAGGAGACACAGGCACTGGGGGACTTTCCAGTTACAAGGGGAGGGGTGTGTGTGTGCTGCAGGGTAGCAGAGGCCACAGCAGAGCAGCTCTGGAATAAGACCTGCTGTTTCCCCCAAAGTTTGACAGTAAGGTGCCTCCACCAAAAACAAATATTCAATCTGGGGTCGTTTGAGGTCTTTTTGACCCCAAAGAAAAGAGGGGCTGCATCATAATGAGGAAAAAAAAAAAAAGTAATATAAAAATAATCAAGCAAACAAACATAAATGATGCTGCTTAATCCTAAAATCATTTTGTTGTCCCCCTGCAAAGTTGAGGCTGAACCTTGGTGACTTGTTCCATTTCGGAAGTCTTTCATCCCTGGAAGCATCTGGCTGCTCCAGAGACCCCTTGGATGCTGTCACCAAGGCTGATGCCCCAAGAAAACATACAAGCAGCTACTACCTGAGACTTTCCTGACCTTCCTCACAAATAAGAGGAAAAGCCACCGCTAGAACTGCTCACCATCCCTGCACAGCTCTGCTCTCATAGTAGCTCAACCGGACGGGAAACAGCAGCCTTGCCTTTAATGAGCTGCCCATCGCTCTCCTGACACCTCCATTAACACCAGGAGTTTCTCCAAGTAGGTCATCACACGTGAGAAGCTTCTGCTAGACCTATGCCTATCTCCTTCAACAATTTTGAGTGCAATCACGTGCCTGGAAAGTTCTCTAAAGCTACAGCTCGCCCATTATTATGTCCACAGCCGAAAGAAAATTGCATTTTCCCTCTGATTTTCCTCTTCTTCTCTGGTGGGAGCAAAGCTGGAGACATTTCCATAATGGAAATGTCCACACTCTGGGATTCTCTAGACTAGAGAAGAATGCAGCTCCCTTGCGAGTGGCATGGAGGATGGAGGAGCAATGTGCCTTTCCTTCCTTCCCCCAGCAAGAAGAGCAGTTTTCTGGAGATGTTAAGTGGGAGGTGTCCCTTCCCACCGCAGCGGCTGGAACTCAAGGATCCTTAAGGTCCTTTCCAACTCTAACCATTCTATGGTTCTGTGATGTGGTACCTTCCGAGCATCTCACCCAAGTGGGTGAGAGGATTTATCCTCTCTCAGGCAGAGAAAACACTATTACAGCCACGAGGAAATAAACCACAGAGAGATTAAGTAACTTGCCCAACACTAAAGATAAAGTTGCCAGCAGAACCTTGCAGTGAAAACCATTTTTCTTGGTCTCAGTCCACTGCCTTTCCCCTAAATCCATCATGTTCCCTCCAGCTCTCATCAGGAGGGAACGTGTCACCTTCAATCAGGCTGGCCTCCACCAGGGTTACTCCAGCGAGCTGCAGGATACATGCATGTTTATTCCTTGCTTTGAAAAGAAGTGATCAGGGAGAGAAAGTCAGTAATAAAAAATCCTGATTATTTCTTATACCAATTTCATCGAATCATGGAATGGTTTGGGTTGGAAGGGACCTTAAAGACCACCCAGTTCCAACCCCCTGCCCTGGGCAGGGACACCTCCCACCAGCCCAGGTTGCTCCAAGCCCCCTCCAACCTGGCCTTGAACCCCTCCAGGGATGGGGCAGCCACAGCTTCTCTGGGCAACCTGGGGCCAGGGTCTCACCACCCTCACAGCAAACAAGTTCTTCCCCCAGATCTCATCTCCATCTCCCCTCTTTCAGTTTAAAATTAGAATACAAAGTGGGAAAACTAATATCTTTGGGAGACAACAGATGATTCCTTCCTAACACGTCCCTTAAGACATGGCTCCCCCTAAAAGCAGGTGACCTATGAAAAAGCCCATCCTCACTTCCTGTCCCATCTTAGCCCTAAAAACATGAAACTCTGCATTTTGCTGGAGCTTCAGAGAGAAATCCTCATTAAAGTTATACACCAATGGTCTGGGGTACAACCACATTTACTTCCTTAATTTGAGATGCCACTTTAAGCGGTCTAATTACAAGGTTCAACGTTCAGGTCTTTGGCTATTAATTTTTCTTTTAAAATAAAACCTGACCGTCTTTAAAGACAGCATTCCCAGAACTGATGGGGCAGCTCCTTTTCTTTTTTTTCTTTTTTTTTTCCAGGGTAGGCCAGGGAGCAGGAAAGCTAAAGTCCCGTTTCCAAAACTGGAAACAGGCTTTGGTTTTTGCAAAAATTATATGTGGGGCTGCCACCAGAATTAGGAGCTTTTGTCCTGAAGCTGGGCAGAGGTGTGGACGCGCTCCAAGTGGTCGTAAAGCTCCGACCACTAATTTATTTCTAACTCAATAGCACTTCTAAACTGGACACGTTAAATAAAGCAGCACTTGCCTGTTTCACCTAAAGCCCCTCCAAAGTGTCACTTCAAATATGGCTGTTTTCCAGCCTTAGGTTAAAAAACAAATGCACCTTAAATCACTCGATTTTTAAATTCAGTTTCTCCCACTTCTCACGGCTTTAACCCTCAAATGGTAAAACACCTCTTTATCAAAATCTGAAAAGATTACTTTGATTGGTGATGTTTTTACACTGAACAAGGGCACAAAGCTCTGGATTAGACCCTCAGGTCCAGCAAACCTGCACAGCTGGGATAAATCAGATAAAAAGTGCTGGTATCAGATAAAGATGGAATCCTTCATATATAAAAGCACAGAAAGGTCTGGGTTGGACAGGACCTTAAAGATGATCGTGATCCAACTCTCCTGCCATGGACAGAGACACTTCCCACCAGACCAGGTTGCTCCAAGCCCCATCCAGCCTGGCCTTGAACCCCTCCAGGGATGGGGCAGCCACAGCTTCTCTGGGCAACCTGGGCCAGGGTCCCACCACCCTCAAAGGAAAGAATTTCTTCCTTATGTCAAGACTAAATCTATTATTTTTCAGTTTCAAGCCATGTTCCCTTGTCCTGTCACTCTAAAAAGCCTGCCCCTGTCTTGCTTCTAAGCCCCCCTCTATGTACCTAAAGGCTGCAATAAGGTCTCCCTGGAGCCTTCTGTTCTCCAGACTGAACAACCCCAACTCTTTTAACCTTCACAGCAGACGTTCTCCAACCCTCTGACCATTCCTACAGCCTCCTCTGGACCTGCTCCAACAGGTTCGTGTCTTTCTTCAACAAAGCTGGATGCAGTACTCCAGGTGGGATCTCTGGGAACAGAGAAGAACCACCTTCCTTGACCTCCTGGCCGTGCTTCTTGTGATGCAACCCAGAATGTGCTCATGCCTAATTTGTCACCCAACAGTGTCCCCAGGTCCTTTTTTGCAGGGCTGCTCTCTACTCATCCATTCCCCAGTTTGCAATGCTACTGGGGATTGCACCAACCCAGGTGCAGGACCTCACACTTGGCTTTGTTGAACTTCATGAGGTTCACGTGAGAGAGCAAACTCCTCTCTGCTGGACTTGGGGCCATTGGGTTTTGCACCCTGAGGTGCACGGGGCAGGGGATGGAAGAAGGAGGCATCTCTGGAACTACCATGGGAGGGCCTTGCCTTCACTACCCCAACAACTCCTCCCAATTTCAAGGCAAAAAGCAAGGACTTAGGAAGGCAGGGCCTCATTTGTAAGCAATTAATAAATTTGAGCGTGAAACAAGAGACAAAAAGACCTGCAACAAAACTTCTCTGCGTGGTGGAGGTCGTGGACTCTGCCCTTCTCCCCATCGTGGTACTTTGCCACACAATCTCTGCTCAGGATCAGCCTCCTTCGCACCTCACATAAAGAGATGAAGACCGAAATCAGACCAGCAGACCTCTCCAGCAGCTCAAACACATCTCAGCACTCCAACAGCTTCAGTATCCTTACTCTTAGGACCCTTTTGTCTTATTATTCTTATTTTGTCCTCATAACCAGTATGTAAGTGGTCTATAACCCAAATATTTAATCCCATGTGGGGTAGGAAAGCACCTCTGTCACATATGGAGGATCACAGCAGCTTTACAAGCCCAAGATGACCACTCCCAGCATGATGGGCTCCTTATCCCTTCAAAAGTTCACACCTCCAGTACGTATCTACCACACTGTGGCACCAAAATACAAACAATTTTCCCTTTTATCAAAAACAACAGTTCAGGAGGTTTCATTTCTCCTTGTGTTGGACCGGCCATTTTTGGAACAAACCCACCTAGGACCACATAATTCCTAATGACAACACCAAACCACATCCTCTGAAATACAGCCGTTTGCTTCCCTGACATAACAATCATGAAACAAGCAACCAAGGTATTACACATATTAAAATGATGGCAAGAACCACACTTTTGGGACTTTTGATTGACCTTCTGGTCTTGGTTGTTCCCTGGACAGCCCTGTGCATATGGACAGGAGCACATCTCACTGCTGAGCATCTCCCTCACTGCAGCCCCAGCAACTCTTCCCTGTCCCTCCAGGATTTTATCCATCCTGGCAGCGCAGCGTGCTGTTTGGGATAGAGAGGGGCATGCTTAATTAATAAATAAAATGTCCTTCCATTCATAAATGGGAACTTTGGAAAAGACAACAAGCTTCAGGGCACGGACCTTGAGACCACGGAAAAACAAACCCAAGAGACTTCTACCAACTGGATGGAGACATTAGATCTGGCTAAAAAAGCAAGATGCCCTAAATGCAGTCTTTTATTATGTCCTGCTTTACACCCTAACGCTCAAAACGGTGTTTCAACTGAACATGCAACGTGAAGCCAAGGTGACAAGCCACCAGCATCCCCCCAGACCCTCTCCCAACCCACACTGTCCCCGTCGCCCACCTGCGAGATGTGAGATTGTGTCTTCTCGCTCTCGCCGTCCCCCTCCGTTTTATCCGTCAGGAGCCCCTGGACCTGATACTCCAGGACGTAGCTGTCGATGAAAAGCTCCAGCTCCTCGATCTCCTGCGAGCGGCTGCTCCCCGCCTCCGATGAGGCTGATGCCACAGATGAGCTCTCCATCCCTTCAGGAGAGATGCCGAGAACGGAGGGGGCCTAAGAAAGTAAAATAAAGTAAAAAAAAGCAAGAAAATTGAATGGAAAACCTCGGCTCCCGTCCCTGGGTGGGCTCGAACCACCAACCTCTCGGTTAACAGCCGAGCGCGCTCACCCATTGCGCCACAGAGACCCCCCGCGGGTGACGGGGATGCGCGAC
>VXBJ01004836.1:367-13012 GCA_013400055.1 Nycticryphes semicollaris | reverse complement strand
CGTGGAGAGCGGAGGAGCACCTCGGGGTTGGGGGGGGGGGGGGAATCCCCCCGGCCCCAGGCTGCAGCACCCCAGCACACAAACTGTTAAACTGCCTTCCCCTCAGCTCAGGGGGGGGGAAAATCCATTTCTCCAGTGGATGCCAAAGCATGCGTGCCTCTATCAAGACCATATGTACGCTGAGACCCAGGGTTTTAAAGTCAAGGTGTTTTTGAAATATTGGGAGTGCAAGTGAAGTATCTGAGTAATCTTAACTGTCTCCTAACAAAAAAAAAAATATAAAAAAATAAAGTAAAATTCCTCTATCAGCCTCGCATATAACTTAAAGGATTAATGGAAAGCTAAACTTTGATCAGAGTCCAACAGCTGATACCAGCCATGAGGCTTTCCAGGCCTGAAAGCGAAATAGAACAATCCACTGAAGGCCTCGGCCAAGGATCTGCCGCTCCGTCTCTTAGGCCAACTCTTGGGTCGTGCTTTTAGGCTCATAAGGCTTTTAATTCTTATTTTCTTTTGCCCCTCAGTTGCTTAATGTCTCCTTGTGTCACTTTTGTCCTGTGACGTCGGACTCTGACAGAGTTTGAGTGAATTACTGCTGTTATTGGGAGTGGTTTATAGCTTTGGAGGGGGGGGAAAAAAAAGACATAAAAGCCTTATTAAGGCAGGTTGTCAGGACTTAAGGTCCCCTTTTTCCTTGTAGGAATTCTGTCACCGTCTTGTTTGCTCGGTGCTGTTTGGGTTTTTCATCTGCTGCCCTGAACAAACATTCAGGCCTTGTTTTGACAAAAATAGTGTGTGGTTCCAAACCACTCCACAATCCATATTCAAGCCCGGGCATTCATCACCCATTCCCTGTGTGTGTGTGTTAAATGGTGTGGGGCTTCACGCAGCCCCCTGCAAAGGTGCTGAGGAAAAATGATTTAAAACTAAAAAGGATCAAAATACTCCTTGAATCGCAAAGCGGGAACGTGCCAAGGAGGCTCCGGGGTGCTGCCTCGGCACTGATTGCTTGGGAGGCCGGGCAGAAATTTGGGAGCCCTTTATGGGATTCAAGGCCAGGATTGCAAAGGCCTCCCCATTTAATTTCTCTCCTTCGAGTCGTTGGGGTAAGGATCTAGAAAGAACACTTTCATTTGTTTAAAATGCAATAAATACGAAGGTAACATCAAAGGAGGCTTTTTTTTCTTGTAAACTTTAAATGCCTTTCCCTTTGGATTGTTTCCCTGCGTTCTGCCCTGCGTGGATCTTTCACACTTGGTTTATAAGGGTGGCTGTTGGCAAACTGGGTTTGTGGGCTTTTCCCTTCCAGCTTTTCCAGGACGGAGAAAACCCCCGGCTTGCAGGGCTGCCAGGCAGAGCTGGCTGTTTTCTGGAAGCACACCTTTGAAATAAGTGATTTTATGGCTGACACTCCTGCAGCCCCCTCTTTCCCCGTGCCCTGATTCGAATCCAAAGGCCGAATTAGGGTATTGGGAAGGCAGAAACACGAAACACCCCACCACAACACTTCCCTAAATGCCTGGCTCCTTATCTCCGCGCCTCGGCTTCCTGTGATTTAGTGCTGCAGAAACTGCAGTTTCAGTGCTGGAGGTGACCTTTTTTTTTTCCCCCTATTTTTTTCTTTTGCCTCAGCAAGCTGTGATGACTTTTAATATTTTTTTTTGGGTGCTGGAACCCTCTTGTTGGAGTGTAATTAGGACCACATTGATTCTGATTGCAGCTGGCAGCTGCTGGCTATTGCCTTTTTCAGCTTCTGACCCCCATAGTCCCCGCTGACCTTTCCTGGGGTTAGTCGTGGGCCCTTTTCATTGTGATGGGCTAGAAGTGGCTCATGTGGAGTTGATTATTTCCTTGCTTGTCTGGCCTTTTTGGTGCCATAACTCCGAGTCACTTCCATTTTCTTCCCCGGCGTTGGGCTGACCACGGTGAAAGGAAATGCTTTTGCTGGCGACAGGATCGGTTTGCACGCTCGGCTGCCTCGATTGAGACCCTGAAAGGAGGGGAGGGGGAGGGTAATGAACACTGTAGGTGCTGCATTTGCTTTTTAAAGGTTGATGCTAATGATTGAGTGGTCATTAAGCATTCATAAAACAACGAGGTTTCACCAAGCTTGGTTGCCTTTTAGCCACCCCGGACCCGCGCGTCGGCGGGAAGAGTCAGCATCCTTAGGAGAGGTGCCTGGGGAACCTCCGAGGGATGTGGCCAAACCCACCCGTGTCGGTGGCTCTGGGGACCTCTCCAGGGTTTTTCCAGGCGGGAATAAACCTCGGAGGTTGTTAGTCTGTGAAGCCGACGGGCTGCTGACCCGCTCCTCCCCACCACAAAAAGCTAATGAAGTATATATGCCAGCTGTTACACTCATTTTGCCAGACCCCAGGAGGACAGCATGAAGACAGTCAGTGATCAAAGGGCTGGGAGATCACTGAGGAGCCGAGCGGCGGGAATGTCTGATTGCTTTCTCTTGGAATGCCACAGGCTTCAATTCCTCTTTCTCTTTTTTTTGTTTTTTTTTTTTTTTTTAAGGTGTCTTGGTGTGAGATTTAATGATCTAACTCGGTTTGCCTGCACTAAAAGCACAGTGTTTTAGTTAATTCTGGGCTTTTAAATTCAGGTGCTTTGAAAAACCTTCAGTTTTGTGTTGTACCGACGGAAACAATCTGGGTGAGCGACTCAAAATAGTTATTTTTCTTGGTAATTCTGTACTGAGTGACTGGGGGGTGGGGAAATAATCTCAGTGCTTGCCTCGCTTGAGGTGCTGGGTCAGGCACAGCGTCGTAAAGTGGGCTGGGATTAATTGCTTTTTGAGTTGAGTTTAACAAAAATGTGAAATCTTTCGTACCAAAGCTGGTTTAGGCCAACTGGAAGCTGTTGTCACCGTCTGCAGCTGGCGGATGGCGGAGTTCCAGCTCTGTCACTTTTTCCTAGGGCTTCTCAGGGAAGGCCCTGAGCTCCTGGAGGTGGAGTGGGCAACCTGAATAACTGCCTCTGTTCCTCAGCGGGCCCTTTCCTTCCTCCTCCTCCTCCTCCTCTGCTTTGCTCCGGCCTTTTTCGGATCTGGAGTGTTTGGTGAGTGAAGAAAACCCTTTCTTCCTTCAGCTTCAGGAGGCAGAATCGGGCAGGTGAAGGTGGGATGAGTTTTGGAGGGGAGTGATGGAGCAGGAGCACGGCGGCACTGGGCTGAGGTGGGCTGGGTGGCAGGGAGGGCCTGGTGTGGCCCTGCCAGCTGGTCTGAGGTGGCAGGAAGGTGATTCAGGGAGCTGAGCCAGAGGGAACAAAAACTATCAAAAAAAGGATTAAAAAAAAAGGGGGAGGGGTATGAAATAATGCTATTTTATTACTTTTTTTTTTAGTAGTGACTCTGCCCTCAGCTGCAGGGGTGGAGATGAGAAGTTCACGCTCTGGTAAATAAACAGGGCAGGTTCTTGGCTGTGTCTTGGAGGAGGCAGGCCGGAGTTTTGTCATCTTTTAGGAGTGTAAAACCTTTTTGTAGGGAGGGGGCCAGCACGAGTAGGAGTGAGTTAACTCGGAGGTGGTAGATAGAGTTAGTTACACGGAACAGACCAGCCATGGGGCCTTCTGCTGAAGGTGGCTGGTTTTCTGGAGAAGCAGCAGGAAGCTTTGGGGAAGAGAGCAGAGGATCAGCGCCAGGGCCGTGCTGTCTCCCTGTGCCGAGTCCGTCTGGATCGGAGATGAGAAGTCTTCTTCCCACCTCAGCCCAGAAGGACGTTTTGGTACGTCCACGTGCTGGGGGGTGGCAGTGTGAGCTGAGGGGTGGGTGCGTGCCTGTCCCCTCGGCTGTTTGGCGGGTCCTGGGATGCCCAGCTGGAATTAATGTCGTCTTCAGAGTGCTCCATCTTACTCGTCGTCTCCAAAAGTAGCAGGAAGGTGGTTTTGGGTGCCCCTGCCAGCGCTGACCGCGTCCAGGTCCGTTGGAACCTTCGGAAGGACGACTCCTCCTGACACAAGTCCGTTGTCTTCCTCGTTCCTCTCGCTCCGTTAGCAACAAGGTACTTCAGAGCTGATGAGAAGGTCAAGTGCTGGATGGAAGATAATTGGAAGATGACTTTAGATGAAGATGTCTCGGTGGAAGTAGGAAAAATCCAGGCCTCTGCTGTGCTGTGCCTTTCTGGTGCACGGCACTGGTGATCATCTGGAGAAGTTGCCAGTGAAAGCAGTAAGGACTTGATCCCCGAAAACCACGTCCACCCAGATTCAATCTTGAATATTATTTCTACCTGTAACTCCTGTTACTTGTGTTTTATTGAAAATAGCCTCTTTTCTCAGTGAGACCTCTTACTGCAAAATAACTTTGATCCACCAGCGATGGAGGTTCATTCTCTCGAGCGGGGAACGGCAGACAGCGGGCAGTGAGCTTGTCTTGGAGTTTGAGACTCTTCCATGGAACCACCTTAACCAAAGTGCTCCTCTTTCTGTTCCCAGTAGGTCCCCAGTGACTGGTGCTTGCTGCCAAAATGGGAGTTCAGGGTTATTGAAATGATGGCAGAGGGGAAAAGTTTTGGTTTCCATCCCTAAGGCCTTTTAACGCTTGGGTGCGTATCGATGAACTCTTAAAGAGGCAGGCTTTCTCTGCTGGGTTGCTGATGACCCCCAAACTATGAGCTGTTGGCTTGCCCTACCCTTTTCTCTACTGGGCAAGGAGTTTCTGTAGTGACACCATCTGCAGAAGAAACAGGAAATAAAAGGGAATATTTTTGGGTTGTGTATTGCGCGTTGGATCTCCTCTTCCCGCCGCGTCCCTGTATCTACCAGCGAATCCAAGGCGTCCGCAGTCCCTTCCAAAGCAGTTGGTAGTGAAGCTTTCTTGGGATGCCCGAGTGTTGGCTGCTCCACCTAAAGCTAGTGGTTTTTTTGGTTTGGTTTGGTGGTTGTTTTTTTTTCCTTCCCTCCAGTCACAGAACTCTGGTATTTGTGGCTTGTTTTGTGTCCTCGCAGCTTTAACAGTTGATCTTCCCACTCCGCAAGGCTGCGAAAGCCAAACTGGTAGGTCAAAAGAGGAGTAGCTGTTGACACTGGCAGCCAGGAACATGTAAAGAGAAAGATAAACAGAGGGAAATCAGAGCCTGGATAAAGCAGATCTCCGAAGATAAAGTTTAGTTAAAGATAATGAGCTGGCCTTGTTTAAAAAGACAGCTGCAAAATAACCCGGTAGCTCCATGTGCTGGGGTTAAAGTTGACCTAGAATATACGTTTCATTGCTTTTCATAAATAAATAGTGGAGGGAAGATTTGGCCAAAAAAAAAGGCAATGTTGCCCCCCACCCCTCTTCTGCGAAGTGTTTGATGTTAACAAGTTCTCCGGGTGTTTACTCTGTCCCCGGCGCCGCTCTCCTGCCCTTGAACCCAGCGAGAACTCAAATAAACCAAAGAGCTTTCTGCTCAGCCCGGCTCCTCTGCCATCAGCTGCTTCCCCACCAGCCCCAGCGCTCGCTGGGGAACCAGCCACCAGCCACGGGGTTCCCAAAAGCTGCAAGAAATGTGCTGGATCGGATCAAACTGCCCAGAAACGGGAGCTCCTCCACCCGTCGTCCTCGTCGTCGGGCAGTTCGCAGGGAGAAGGAGCCAAGGGCAAACAGCTTCCTGGAGTCTTTTCCTGATGCTTCTTTTGCACGTGTGCTTTGCTGTGCTGTCCCCATGGTAAAAGCCTGTTATTTTTTTTATAATAAACCACGGGATGTGGTTTTGCTCTTGGTGGCTGGATCCACCTTCTTGGAAATCAGAGGGCTCTGCCAGCGCTCAGGGACTTATTCCTACCAAGCCTGTGTGTGGTGTTGCACTTGCTTCTGTGCTGCCAGTAAAGCTCCTGGGTATTGTGTGTGTGTGTGTGTGTGTGTGTGTGTGTGTTAGACCCCTGTTTATCCACCAGTTGTGACAGATGAGATGTTTCAAATGTATGTTGAGTGTTATCAGCAGGGAAATTGTATGGCCAGGCTGATAAATGAAGTAGCTGTGCAAAATGGACTCTGATCTTATTCATCATTACATTGCAGGAGGGAAATGGGAAACTCAAGTGAGCCACAGCTGCAGGTGGCTTTATTTCGTGGAGGAAGGAGCATCTGATGGAGACCCTGGGTGTCTGAAATCCTGTTTGCGAGGCTCACATCGGGCGAGCTGGGTTGCTGGTTTCATGGTGGAGTTTGCATTTGGCTGGTTTTGGGGCTGAGTTTGGATTTGTTTTATTTTATATTGTATTTTTTTTTTGCTGCTGGAAGCGAGATCTCACACAGAGGAATGGCCAGGTGTGAGATGGGCACAGAAAAGCCTGTCCCCTTCCAGAAGCAGCCGAGTAGGATAGAAGCACGTGCCCCAGAAGCACAGAGAAAGTGGTGTGTGTTGGTTTGGGGATATAAACCGAGGAGGAGATTAATACTGGTGATTGTTTTTTTTCTGGTAGATGCCACCAGATGGGGGGACTGCGAAGGGCAGCGGCGGGAGCGAAGCAGGTGACGCGTTTCAGAGCAGCCGCGAGCGGCCGACGCGCCGCAGCGTCACCATTCATAAAAACGTGGAAAGCAAGCGTAGCCTGGTGATAGATGGTCAGCTGATTATTGTTTGCAAACAACATTATCTCCAATAGATATAGCTGTTTACTTTGGACTTGGGTTCCTCTGGTTGGAAACTACTCAGAATTTGTCAAGGCAGTTTGGTTCAGCGCAGATGCCACATACTCCAGCTGTGGAAAAAAAACCAGCTCATATTAAGAATAGTGCTTGGAAGCGTAGTTAAGTTCAACTTCTAACTCATTTTTACAGATGGTTTCTATATTGCAAAGAATATTGGCTGTTTCCTGGTTGCGCCTGCCTTTTCTTTCTCTATTTATTTTTTTTTTTTAAAAACCCCAAACACTTTGTTGTAAGCGGGTTAAAAGACTGACTCCTGAAGCTTTACAGTAGACATCTGTTTGTTTGTTTTGTAGCTGTTTGGGTGCCTCGTCTTAGTCTGGAGCTTGGTGCTTCCAACTCGTGGAATCTGGCGCTATGCATCCGGATCCCGCGCACTTCCAGGCACTGCTCTGCATCGCTGCCGCCGGCCTCGCCGCTGCCACCGCTTCAGGTAAGGCCTTCCTTCCCCCCCCCACCCCCCACCCCGAGCTGGGGAGCAGGTTTTAGAGGTTGAGTCCAGGCTTTTTGAAGGAGCAACATCTGAGAGCGCCGTTTTGAAGTGGCCAACTTAGATTGGCCAACCACGAGTGGCAACTTGAGTTACCAGCGATCCTCTTCTGAGGGCGCGCGGAGGGCTCGCGTGCGGCCTTCACACTGAGTACGTGTCTTGGCTCTTGGAAAACCTGGCTGGAAGCAAGTGCTTGACCGTGGAAGGCTTTCAATCCCGTAGGTTTGTTTTGGGATCTCCGTGGACTGAGCCGGACGCCGGTTTTGCTGCGTACGGCCCATCTTGTGGTCCCGTGGGGCCTGGGAGGGGTTGTTTCACATTTGCAGAGGGAGAAGAAGAGGGGTGGAAATCAGAGATTTGAAACACAAACGCTGGTGCGTGGCTGCAGTTGGAACAGCTCTTGCATTTAAAAAAAACAGAGCAGCAAGAGGGATGGTTTTAATTGACACATCTGCTCTGTGTAGTCAGCTTGTCTTAACCTAACCACACAAAAAAGCAGCTTTTACTACTTTTAGCACTTCATAGCCAATGGTTATAAGCAAATGGGATAAATTTTATTTTTCAAGCAGTCACAGGAGATAAATCCCAGCTGCGGGGTCACTGCTACCAATTTGGACTTTTAAGCTGAGCACAAAGTGTGGGTGTCACGAGCAAGGGCAGGGGCGAAGATGAAAGTAACTGCAGTTTCGGAGCTCTCGGTGGCTCGCAAACGGAAAAGGCCATTCACTGCTTTCCTCTCATCCCTGGAAACACAAACTGAACTAATAGGAAAAACAGTTTTCTAATTACAAGCTAAAAATGGACATCTGGAGTCCTGTGAGATGCTTGGATACCATTTTTATGGATTTCATCTTTTTTTTTTGTTTTTTTTTTAAGTGAAGCCACACTTTTAATTTCCAGTTTTATTTTATGTTTATGCAGATAGTTTATGGTTCCGTTCAAAACGTGCAGTTCCTCATCTGAAACTCATAAACAGAGCTCGGATGGACTGACTTTAGAAGAAAAGCACGAGCCGAGGGCCCCACCTACAAGAAAACTGTCTCTTCTTTGAGCGTCATTTAATACCTTCCTGACCTGTACTATCTGGAATTCCTCAGCTTGTTTACAAACTAGAAATTATTTCTCCCAGCCACTGGGTCTAGTTTAAATAGGATTTTTTTTTCTCCCGTGGTTCTCACCAAATAGGAGTTACCGGCGTTGATTGCTTTTTCCTTGCTCTCTTCGTACAAAAATCTTTAGTGGAGGATTCCATAGAAAACAAATTGAAATAATTCCCAGTGTTTCGTTGGCCAGGGTAGGAAAAAAATGTCTTCCAACAGGCAGGAATTTTCTTCTGGCAAATAAATGGATCCTCGTAACCAAGTTTTCTGTGGAAAACTGAACCTTTTATTTATTAGCAGCTTTTCCTGTTTCTCTTCGCCTTTTACTCAGTAAAGATAATGGATGCCCAATTCATCATTTTTGTCCTGATGAAGTCCATGTATTTGGAAATAACAAGAGCCTTTGCTGTTCATCCAGGGGTTTTGTTGGTTTTGGGGTGGGTTTGGTTTTTTTTATTATCCTGCTATTTTTAATTAGTTCTGCAGACTCGGAGACGGTTCTGTGTAAATACCTGGCAGGCTGCTTCCATGTCTAAAATTTTTTACAAGTCACGTCCGGGCCCTCTTCATCTGGGACAGATCAGCTACAGCTGCCTGTTCCCAAGCTCCATCTCTCCAGGTGACGGCCCTGGGTAAATCCAGCGGGATTGCGGTACGTGCCGGGCCGCCAGGGTTGGCGTCTCCACGTTTTCCCTGGCATTAGAGAGTCAGTGGGAATCTGTCACCGGTGGCTCTTGCAGAAGAAAAATCATAGAATGGTTCACGTCGGAAGGGACCTTGAAGATCATCTCATTCCACCCCCCTGCCCTGGGCAGGGACACCTCCCACCACACCAGGTGGCTCCAAGCCCCCTCCAACCTGGCCTTGAACCCCTCCAGGGATGGGGCAGCCACAGCTTCTCTGGGCAACCTGGGCCAGGCTCTCACCACCCTCACACCAAAGTTCTTCCCCACAGCTCAGCTCCATCTCCCCTTTTTCAGGGTCAAACTCTTCCCCCTCCTCCTAGGGCTCCCCTCCCTGACAAAGAGTCAGAGAATTGTCAGGGTTGGAAAGGACATCAGAGATCACCGCACACACAAAACGACCCTGGGGTGCCACATCCCCTCCTTTCTTAAATACCTCCAGGGATGGGGACTCAGCCCCCTCCCTGGGCAGGCTGCTCCAAAGGTGACACCAGCTTGAGGATCACCGGGAGCTTGGAGTTGAAGCCTTTTCTTTGGCTGTGTTTGATCTGAATAGTCTTTTAGCAAATCCCTAACCTTCCAATAGAAGCAGTTTGCCAGGTCTGAGCAGCGGCAGGAGCCTTGGGAGCAGATTTTGGTCTATCTTTTGCATAAGTTGTCATTAACTGTATTGCTTGTGTTCGTGCAAAATACTGTTCACTAACTGAAGGCTTTTTTTTTTTTTCCCTCCCCTTTTAGATTTAACTCCCTATTTTATTTCTGAGCCCTTGTCTACTGTCCAGAAGCCTGGTGGGCCCGTACAGCTCCACTGCTCCGCTGAGCCCTCCACGGCTCGCCTTTCCTGGCTCTTCAATGGGGAACCTCTGGACAGCAAGGTGGGAGAGGTGGAAATCCAGTCAGGAGCTTTGACAATCCTCTCCCTTGGCCTGTCGACGTCTGGCCACTATCAGTGCGTGGCCAGCAGCGGGGTGGGTGCTGTTGTGAGCAGGCCTGCAACGGTATCCATGGGCAGTAAGTGAATTTTTCTTATATATTCCTTGCTCCTTGCAAATTAAATAGACCTCAGGTGGTTTGTGTGGTTTGTTCATCTTTGACTTTTAGAAAACACCTGGTTTCAAGATAGGATTTTTTACCTCAGCCAGTACTTGGTATGTGATCAATTAGGCACGTTTTACCATTTCTTTTTCACCTGTGTTACCCTGAGACCTGTGGGGTGATGCAGCCCTGGAACAGATTTCCCCCCCCCACCTCCATCCTTGGAGACCTTCCAAGACTCAACTAGACAGAGCCACAGCTGATGGATTTGGTGTTGGTGATCGCTATATGGTGAGCTGAAGGCTGGGCTGGAGACCTCAAGAATCCTTCCAAACAAATATTATTCAGTGAAATAATACTCATTTCGATGAACTGACCTGAAAGTGCAAGGTTCCCAAAAGCTTCTCTTTAAAAAGGATCTTGAAAAAGGTGCTGGGCTGTCAGGCACTGCAGAAGTGTGCTTGAGAATTGATTAGCAAAGAGCAGAAAGGAGTGGGAATCGGTGCCCGGGCAAAAGGCAGGAGGAGCTGCAAATTGACCTTCCCAAAACTGTCCGGATGTTCTGCAGGTGGGGACCATCTTCCCTCCCTTTAGGTGCAATTTCCCTCCTCTCAGTGGCTCTGGTTCTTCCAGAAGGTCTCTGCCTTAGCCCTTGATCTGTAAATTATTTGCTCTTAAAGGACTGTAGAGGAGGAAGGGCGGTGTTTTCCACGTGGAAAGGCCGATGTGGTGCTGAGAATGGGAATATAATACTCCTCCGTGAGCATGATTTGCCTGCTCTGGATCTGAATCAGGCCTTTGTCAGGCGGGATTTGAGTGATTTCTCTGTGAGGGCACCTCATCTATGGAGCATGTCCAAAATCCCCCCCTGGGAGGGAAATTGCTAAAAAGTGAGAGAAGTAAGTGTTTTGGTAAAGTACTGACCCATAGCCAGACCCTCTCAAGAGAGCTGTAAGGGGTGGCTGACATAGAAAAACTTCACAACCTGGAAGATGCTTTGAGCCTGAAGGGAGCCAGAAAATCTGACATCTCTTTAGGGACAGGCTTCCTGCTGCTGGTGGAACCCCTCTTCTGCGACGCTTTCTGAGCCCGCGGGTCGCGCTGCCCTCCGTCAGCTTTCTCCGCTTGCTTTTCCTGCGGCGGCCGAGGGAAGAGGGGAACTGCTTTTCCTTTCCTGCCTGTTCCCACGTCAGAGCTGCCCCTTGCTGTAGTTAAGCTGCCCTTAACCCTTTTCCCAATTCCCCTCCCAGGCCTGGCCGATTTCGACGCCTCGGTGAAACCTGCCGTCGCGGCGGAGGAAGGAGGTTCCGCTCTCATTGGGTGTGAGGTGCCAGAAAGTAACCCCAAAGCACAGGTTCGCTTTCAAGTGCGGGGGAAATGGCTGGACCAATCCACAGGTGAGGTGGTTGGTGCTGCTGCTCAGCGACACAAATCAATACCCAACAAAAGCTTGCCTGGATTGTGGTTGTTTTTTTTCTTCGAATCAGAAGGAAAAAAAGACTCCAGATATTTGGAGAGCTTCCTGTGCAAATCACTTTATCTAAACCTGCCTTTCTAAATAAATATCCTTTGCATGACTTCTTTGCAATCCTACGTTTATCTGGCAAGTTAAAGTAATAAATATCTAAATAAACATCTAAATAAAATGTCCTTTGCATGACTTCTCTGCAATCCTACGTTTATCTGGCAAGTTAAAGTAATAAATATCTAAATAAACATCTAAATAAAATGTCCTTTGCATGACTTCTCTGCAATCCCACGTTTACCTGGCAAGTTAATTAAAAAGATGTTTTGTTTTTTTTTAAGGAAGCCTTTTTTTGGGTTTTTTTGGGATTTTTTTGGGTTTTTTTGTTTTTTTAAACCAAGTTAAATATGATCTCTCTTTTTTTTTTTTTTTCCCCACCTTGTTTAGACAACTACCTAATTCTTCCATCTGGAAACCTGCAGATTTTGAACGTATCTTTAGAAGACAGAGGCTCCTATAAATGTGCCGCGTACAACCCAGTTACCCACGATCTGCGAACGGAGCTCACTGGGCGTAAGCTCATAGTCACACGTGAGTACATTCAGTTCACCTTCCCAGAGCAGGTACATCTCAAACCAAATAAATAACTTCCCTAAGATTTCCAGCGTGTGCATTTCAGCCTAAATCCCCACTGGTCTCAAATGCCATGTTATGTAAAATGTCTGCTGTTACTTGCACATCGGGTTTTTATTTCCCCTTGCTGAGGAGCTTTCCAACTCCCCAAAGAGCTGAGTGTTTAGACCTTGAAAAAGGGGATGTTGCTTCTACTCCTGTTGCCCAACTGATTTTTGGAGCAGGGCTTCCGGAAGAGGCTGTTGCAGCGAGCGCTGTGCTTCATCACCAGTACAAGTAGCTGTGCTTGAAATAATCACAGAGTATCAGGGATGGGAAGGGACCTTGAAAGCTCACCCAGTCCCATCCCCCTGCTGGAGCAGGAACACCCAGAGCAGGTCACACAGGAACGTGTCCAGGTGGGGTTTGAATGTCTCCAGAGAAGGAGACTCCACAACCTCTCTGGGCAGCCCCTGCCAGTGTTCCCTCACCCTCACTGGGAAGAAGTTTTTCCTCACATTTAAGTGGAACCTCTTATGTTCCAACTTGCACCCATTGCCCCTTGTCCTATCATTGCCTGTCACTGAGAAGAGCCTGGCTCCATCCTCCTGACACTCACCCTT
>VXBJ01004835.1:142668-155347 GCA_013400055.1 Nycticryphes semicollaris | reverse complement strand
GGAGGTGGGGCCAGAAACAAGCTCCTTGCGCTGCCAATTAACAGATGCTACCAAGAAACAAGGAGAAATGAATGTGGTGGTGCTCCTTGTGGTCTAGCCAAACAGCGTCTCTTAAGCAACAGGATTGGCAGCTGCCATGGCTGGAGGCCGCGTGTCAGCAAGGAAGGCCTTGAAATGTGGTGTGTAGAGGAGATCCCAGAAGGAAGAAGTGGTGTCTACAGAGAGAAGCCAGGAAAATACTTCAGGATACTGGAGTGACTGTGAACCCCTGGAGGTAAATCTCCTGTGGCTGGACTAGGAGTGATGACCTCTTTAAAGCCACGAGCTTTAAGGAAACTGTTCTTAAGAGTGTGTTTGGCCTCCTACTCTCCCCTTCAGGCTCCCTAACTTCTCCTAGGAATCAGAAAGCATTCAGACCAAGAAAAAGGAGAAAACTTCAGGGCATTTGAGAAAAGTTGCCCAGGGAACTCCACCATGAAGCCACAAAATCATCCACTTACCTGGAGACGGAACACTCTTACTGCAGTATGGGTGAAACTATGGCACCTGCAGGTAAGATGGGGTGAAGGAGCTTACTGCCAAGTTCTCGGATGTGCAAAAGCAATCAAACTTTGAGCGTGCTTGCTGGAAATCGTTGAGGTACTTGGTGTATGCGAACAGGATGCTTTCCTACGCTTGAAACATTTCCACTTCATAGATCTGTGGTGTGTTCTCACTGGATTTACAGTGAGTTTGTGACGTGATTTTTGCCATGCACACTGGGACATGATAAAACTGGAAATGCTTATCTTACTGTGGTAAAGCAAAGTAAGAAGCTAAGCTGCAATCCAGCGGAGTTGTTGCTAGGGCTTCCCCCTTTCCAAGCAACTTGCCCTGCCATGATGTCATGGTTCAGGCTGGGTTGGCCACCAAACAAACAGCCATCAAACTGTACTCTCAAACCAGGACACGTGAGGTGCATAAAGTCGCTGGCGGCAGCTAATGAGATTCAGTGGTGACAGGGAATGTAAGCTGGGATGAATCCTGATGCATCCCACCACCAACACACAATGATACTTTCCTCCCTTGCCGTCTCCCTGTCCTCTGTGTGAATAGCTGCATTGTCTTACCCATCTGAAGAACAGGGCACGGAACCGTATACACAGCTGAGACAAGAAGAGAATTAGGTCAAAACCTCCATGAAACAACGCCCAGAATATAAAAGGAAACTGCACTGCAGTTTGAGGCTCCTCAGTGTATGCCGAGGTGATTGTGCATGTTTCTCTACTGACCTTAAAAATGGAGCAGAGCTGCACTACTAAAGTCAGACATTTCTAACTTCCTTCAGGGAAGGCATATCCGAGTGCCTGCACAAGTGGTAACTCACTAGGCCGAAACTCTTTAAAAAAGTAGTTTTACAGTCTGAAGTTAGGCTTCCGACTCCATGTATAGTGGCCTGAATTTTCTAAATGGGTTGGGAAAAACCCCCACCCCATCAATATATGTTAATCCTCTTAGTGTCTGAAGTTCAGAGTAGCCAAGGCATTCTTTCCTGTGAGAAACCCCTACTGAAACTACTTGTGTTTTAAATTCTTCCTTCTTCTTTTGTTCCTTCCACTCTCTACACCTTTCATCACAGGCAAGCTACTTCTTATGCCTTTGTTTCTTTGTGTTGTCTCTATCCCAACCCCCTGCCTGGCTAACAGCAGGAGGAAAATCACTCACACACAAGATGAAGATTTCTAAATCACATGTGCTTTACTTCGGGAAACAGGCAAAAGGGGAAAAGTTTAATTTGCATATAGCAGTCACATACATGCAACAGGATTGAAGTGAAATATTAATATGGTGAGCACTTCAGTTCACTGACAGAAGAATGCATACCACTGGTCATCTTTGAGTTCCAGCACTAAGCAGACGCTTCAGCTAGCTTCCTAGCTTCCATTTCCTGCTTGGCCTTTTCTCTCATCTCTCTCTCTCTCTCAATGAGAAGTGCTTGTTCTTGCTCCCACTCCTTTAGCTTCTGCTCATGTTTTGCAATGTCTTCCACTTCACATGCTGGCAACTTTTCCTTGACAAGTTGGGTGGTCAGGGTTAACAAGCTTTCAGATTCAACCTTGCCAAGTGAATGCAGCTTAGAATACAGCTCCTGTCATAAAAAGGGATATGGTGGGGAGTGAGAAGGAGAGAGCCAGTCAGTCACAAAATAATCAGCCACAAAATACTTTCCTGTAACAACCAACACATTGCTGTTTGAATCTAACTGTTAGCTGGGCTATACAGAGTGCCGGATAATACTTTATCCCAGGAAAGTGTTTTGACTGTGGTAGCTGCTATCATTTCTTGAAGTACTAACCTCTAGAATAATTTTTAGTGCAATAGAACAAAAATAATTAAGTTTAATTTTCATTAACCATTGAAATTCTATTTTTCCCAGTTATCTTGTATTAACAAAGATCAGCTGACCAGTCAACTACAATAAATATAATCTAATCACCTTGTTTTTGCGTCTTACCTCAAAACCATTGAACTATTTGTTCCACACTGCCTGCATTATCCTCCCTCTCAACACATGCACGTCACTTCAAATGGTCTCTTGCTAATGGCTTATTAACTCTCATGATTTCCCCTCCCAACAGTTACTGTGATCCGAGGCTTGACTATGCTTACACAGACTGTACAACAGCACTAAAGCAAGGGCTATTTTTTCAGGAAGAGTCTACCTTGAAACTAAGAGCAGAGTTTCAGTAAGAGACTCTGCAGTATTTCTTGAGCTCTACTTATCCAGATTTCATGCAGCATAAAAATGCTAGTTCACTTAAGATGATGAATCATCCAGTGATACTATTTCTGGCTTTCTGGAATCTGTAGCCCAATGGCTCACTAACATTCTGATTAATTGCCTTAAAAGTGCAGATACACAACTAAGGAGGAGTTTCCTGGGGGAGAAACGGCACTGGCAGATTCTTTACCCCTTTCTCACTCATTAAATAGCAACACATTTTCCTGATCAATCTTTTAAATAATGTGTTTATGGAGCCCAGCACTTGCAGATATGTTTAAAGTAAGTATGTTTCCTCAAGAAAGGTATGTGTATGCTTCCTTCCTGGGCCCTTTGAATAAAGTCTATTGTTTTCCATTGCAGGATGATGGAAAGAAGACATGGGATCATTCACCTCCAAACAAAATGGCAATTCCAGAGCCATGCAGATTTCCAGACTTTCAGTCATCACTGGAAACTTATGCGCTGTGCTGCTGGTCTACTGTTTTCCTCTTACCCCAAGCCCACGCTGGCAACAGTGTGCAAAGGCACGGCCTCATAGCTCCTGTCTTGAGGCTCTGCCTTGTTCTTATGCAGGAAACTACAATGTCCCCTCTGAGGCCTTCCCAATTCTGCCTTAGCCAACAGAACGTCAGCCTTTGTTGTGTGCTGCCAGACCCTTGTAGGTTTGAACCTGACACACAGCACACCAAAGACTCTTTAAAATGCCAGGCAGGTCTGAGGGTCATGGTCATTTGGCTCTGTCTGGTTTTTGATTTTATGATAAAGAATGGAAACAAAACCAATGGCTTCAGAGCTAATGGACTAAAACCAAAGTCTAATATTTAGGTGTATTCATGTATTTTGTTTCAGATGTCAGTAAGAATACTATGCATCAGTGAGAAATGTGAAGAGACGCTACAACTTGGGTCTGGGGACAGAATCTGACAACTATACTCATGTTTACAGACTAGATACTCAGTTTAAACATAACTGGGTTAGATCCTTCAGACTCTCTACTAACTCCTATCAAGGATGAGCTGGAAATGAGGTTTATGCACTGATTCTAAGCAGTATGAAATGGAACTAGAGAAATGCAACTAACTGGAAACTAGACAGACTTCTCTCCTAAGCCATTACTGGTACCACTGAACTCCTGGCAGCTTCCTTGCCCTGCTGTACATATTTGTGAAGGCAATTTAGGGATGCAGCAGGCTCTATGTCATGCAGGTACCAAAAGGGCACGTTGTTTAGTGACTATATCACTGATTTTTGTAAGCTGTCTCTAGGACTCTGCATGCAGAGAGTTAGAGAAGGAGTGCTGCTTTTAGAGAGGATGTTCCCTCTCTAAAATGATGAAATGCTTGCCCACTGATCATTGACACAGATGGAAGGAATTGCCTGAGGAACACTGCAGGGAGTAGTGAACCTCAGCATATGGGATCTGGAAACAGGTAATTACAACAAGAATGGCAGTGCCAGACATAACAGTCTAAATTACAGGTCTAAAGGCTTTATCTGGAAAGAGCCAAATGACCTCAAATCTTTTTTGTTTGAGTGACAGCGAAGGACACGCTGCCTCCTACAGATACTGTTAGGATGCTGTGGCTTCTTCAGGTACTTCCACGAATAGCTGTTCTGAAGGTTGTTAGGAGACATAGAGTCCAAGTACAAGTATAAAAGCCATGCAGAACAAGCTACAGTTCTAGGCAAGAACTGTATGTCTGGAGAAAATCCACATGCTTTTCCTCCCACACTCTGGTGCATGCTTTGTGAAAAAGAACTTGGCAAGCAGGAGACTAAAGCAACTGGTTTTGAGCTCAAGGACAAAGACTGGGATGTGCTGGACATGCAGGGCTGGACAAAGTGCAACTGAAGTGTTTTCAGCAGCAGAAGTGCAAATTCTGGGTTGGGGTTACATGACACAAAAGGGCATCTGTGCTGGGACAGCAGATGTGAATGCCAACACAAGGTTGCTTCAAAGCTCCCACCTTCCCTCAGACTTGTACAGATTTCATGAACCTCCCTGCCCTGTGAACTATGCCCATAGTTGTGTCCAGGGCTGGACACTGGGAAGGACTGGCTGGTGTGGGCCTAATGGATTAGAGACAAGAGCCTGACAGCTCTTTAAGGCTTAGCTGAAAAGCCATTCTGACTTGAGAGCTCCTTTTCTCTTTCAGACAACACAAGAAATTATGGTTTATTTACACAGAGATTAGTGTTGGATGCCTAGACTTTGCATGAGGGCTATGACTTTCTTATATTCAGACTTTTCTGGTGACAGCTTAGAGCTAAGCGTTAGGATTGTAGTGTCTCGGCTCAAGGTCAGGGCACTCACTGCCACACAAGGGAATGCCTGACTGGGGTTAATTATGGAACTTGTGGAAAGGTTGAGGTAAGAAGAAAACTACTCTCTTGGCAGTAATCTGTCCCAAATTTGACATTTAGGCCTTGTTTTGAGCAGTCTGCATTATTTTCTTCAAGACTAGACAATGGATAGACAATGAGAGACTCATAAAAATGTCTCACTCCCTCATTCAAAGGGCATTTGTGTTTACCTGATTCACTGGAACTCATCCAGACAGTGATTATCACATATCGAGCACCCATTTATTCCAAAACACTTTAATTAAAAAGTTGTAAGTTTAATATCAAAAGATTAGTGGCAAACAATTTATGTAAATAAAAACTAAAAAAGGAAAAGTCTGTGTACGTGAAGCGAAACCATAGGATACTAGTCTTTTAACTTTTGAAATTTCTTTAGAAGACCAACAATCCGTACCTGGAACAACTGTCCAGGGTCGTGACAGCAACAACAAAAACTGATGTGCTGTGAAAAAAGTACTGCTCCTGGAACTATAAGTCAGATCAGTTTCAACCTGGGGTACTTGATTTTTACCACAGCACAAATCAGAGATGATAAAATAAAATGAGCTCATTATATAGCTATGAGGTGACCACATAAAATGCACTCGTACATAGCTGCATCTTAACAAAGAACTGTTTGTATTTCATATTGTTATCATCAGCATAACGACCTAAAGATAAAAGGGAGGTGATATAGCCTTACTTAATTCCCCAGACTGGAAGTATAGGATGCAAAATTCCTATTTAATTATAACATACACAAATGGACAATAAATTCAGGATGGTCTCATGCCTATTACAATTTATTTTAATGAGCAAGAGCCCACACAAGGTCAGATAATGGAACTCTAATGACATACCACTTTCATGAACAAGACTGGATTTATCATTTTGATGTATGAAAAGTGAAGATAAAATCCCAGCAGACAGACAAAAGACAAGTGGCCTTGAGCGTTTATGTCTTTGTAGGCTGCTGCTTCCTGTTTGAAGAAGTGAAAATGTAAGGTGACATCCGTTTCAAAAATGCCAGGTAGGACACATAATGCACTGAAGAGGTGTTGGTCTACTAATCATAATAAGCCATTATAATCTTTTCCAGTATACACTATATCTTAGAATATTTAGATAAATTAAACTCTTACCTTGAATTGGCTGTAATACTTGGGCACTTTAGACTGCTCTGTTTCTTCTGATTCTGCACCCTGTGACTTCTGCTCTAATCCCTTGACTTCTTCAGCTGATTCTGGACTGGGTTTTGCTTCAAGGGCAGACTGCAAAACGGTCTCCAGAGCGTCAATCTGAACAAACACATTTGTCACTGTTAGCGTGAACAGTTTGGAAATACGTGTACAAACAACGTCATGAGCTGCCATGTGTCTTGAAGGGACTTCTGTGTATGACAAAAACTAAATTCTAAAAGGAACTGGGACTTACTCTTGGGAGAATTTTGTGCTATACTTGGGACCTTTGAGGTTGGACATTAAATCCCTGCAACAGAACAACTCCAGCACCCTCTGCCAGCAGTAAAATGCTCCATGACTCAGATGCTGTCTGGTACTTGCAATCTGACAGGCATTAAGCCGGTGCCTCCTCTGGGCCTGATATCCGGCCATAAATACTAACACTCAGTGGTAGTCAGTGGTAAAAGCACTTGAGTGATACAGAAGCACAGACACATTGAAATAAATTACTACTATGGAATGTTTGAAATATATGATCTTTAACAGATCACCTCAATACCTCTTTGGTGAAAAGCAGCAGGGAAATCACCTGTTCAGAAACAATAACACTCATACCTATCATTGCACTGATAATTTAAAAGGAAAAATGGAAATGTAGGCATACAATATATTGCTACATTTTTAATCTGTGACATCTCTGTTATCCTCATGGTTTTGGCTTATGAGGTATTCAGAGAAGCACCCTCTCCTAGCTGCAGTTGTATCTAAACAGTACATTAGCTTCAATAAGGGACTTTGTACATTATCTCTGTATGTATTTTTGATACAAAAGGTGGAACTGCTATATGGATGCTACTGCTCTACTGGGAATAACCTGATCACCATAACTGGAATTACTAGATGCAGGCTGCCTGCATTTTAAAGCTCATCTTTTACAAATGCAAAAAGCTGTTATCTTTCCATGAATCCTGGTTTCCATGAATTCTGAAGGTTTAGCAGCAGGATGAAATAACTCTGTAACCTTTGAATCTGTTATGCTTTCTCCAAGCAAAAAGGATCTTACTAAGTACAGTTTCATTTTCCTAGCATAAGTGTATATAATCTTAAGAATAAAAATTAGGCTTATTTGAAATAACATTCTTGACACTGAAACGTTATCATTAAACTAACAGTACTGAAACAGAATGAAATAAGCAATGAAATAATAACTATGAGCTTGGAGATATACACTTAGAGACTTTCTCAGACAATTGAAAAAAACCAAAGACTTTCAGACAATTAAGAAAACTCAAAAACTGCCTTGCTGGTTCACAGCTAAATGATACAGCACAATACTGAAACAGTATTTCTATTATGTTGTTAAGATAGTAATGGCAGACAGAAAAGAGATGTCAGAAATGAATGGAAGCTTAAAGCCCAAAAGTGCCAGATAATGATTGGGCAAATCACTTGAAAATGTTAATGCCAAAACTGCACAGTTAAAAAGTTCATTTGAAAACTTCCCTTTTAGGTAATTATTCAGCCAGAAAATAATGTAACATTTTGGAAAAGAACCAAGTTTGCAAAAAAACCCCAGTCTTATCTTTCTCAAGAAAGTCTAACTCTGTGACTCTGCTGGCATGCAAGGACAATGATTTATAACACAGCTCATCCTGCTCAGTGCTATGATACAGATTTATGACAACAGCATAATGGGCAACCTAGTCCTGCCCAAGAGAGCCCCAGGATACTACATCAAAAAAGGCTGTATAGCACTTGAGGTTGTTTCCATCATACTTGCTGCTGAATTCAGTGGAAGCTGATTAGCCCCAGTATCGATCTGGTCAGTGTGCTTAGTCCTTCACTCTTAGGAATACTGCATTTTAGTTGGAAGCAGTAATTTAAAATATTTTGTATGGATTTTAATAGTAAAATCTTAATGAGCATTTAGGTAGAAAAGGCCAGATGATGCAAATCAATACGCTGTAATTACTTTACACCAGAGAAGGATATGGAACATTTTCTGTGCTAGGGTCACAAAAATGTGTGTTAAAAATGTGAGAAAAATTATTCTGATAATAACAAACTATCCAGGGCTGCTCTCAGTGGTCAGTTTGGCGAAACTTACGTGGGCTTGCACTATTGTTTATATACTGCTAGCTAAAACCCAAATGAGGCCAAGAATCTCTTCAGGGAAGTTTCTGAGAGGCTCCTTGCTTTTCAATTGGATTTGTAAAGAGGCACTTGCAGCATTAGTAAGTAATGAGTGACAACCTTTATTTTTTTTATTTTTACTGATCTTTATTACTTTGTTCACTGTACAAAGTAAAATGTGTCTCTGTGAAGAAGACACTACTAGATATTACTAGCGTTTACTACTTTTACAACATCAGTACACTGAAAGATGGGATCTTCTATGGATCTGTTGTACCACAGATGCAGCCTTGTTTCAACACTAGGATATTCATCTGCGACCCAGAGCAGGCTGAGTTCTTCAGACTTGGAAGAAGAAAGATATCCCCAAAACCACACACCGGAAGAGCTATCTCAAGAGGGTGGAAGTTGCAGCTGTGACCCTCCCTTCCTTGCACTGGAAGGGTCTGTGTATTTCACAGAGCTGCTCCTGACTATGGAGCAACAGATAGGAGAACCTGCTGAGCACTGACCTGGCCTGTCCTAGCAAGAGGGAGAATACCATCACCAAACACACCTTTGGGAAAGAGCACCAAGAAGAGGCGGTGAGACCTTAGTGTTGCTTCTATGCTCCAGCCCTTAGGTGGTGGTTTCCCAAGTTGCTCCTCCCAAGCTGTCTGATTCCAGGATCAGCCTGAAACCCAACAGCACTAAGCCCCAAGTCCCTTAGTGCTGACCTCACAAACAGATGAAATCTGTCCATACTCCCCAACTACAACCCTTCTAGAAATCACTCTGTACTGTTTTTGGATCAGCATCACTCAGGACAGTATCATCTTAGAGGGCAGAGAATACATGGAATCAGCCAGTAAAGGAACAAGATGTGGTATTTCATCCTCAAAGCTAAGAAGTATGTCCCTGAGTGAGTACAAAAGCCTGGGAAACAAAGGTGTCTTCCCAGCCCCACAGACACGTGCTTCCTGTGACAGACTCAGGTGACTCTACAGGGCTGGGAAGGTTTAAGAAACATACTTTAATGGTTTGTGACAGTAACAGAGACTCATTCCCAAGGACATGCCAGTAGACATCATCACTGGCTCATCAACTGAAACAGTGGTTCTGTTGTAAACATTACTTTTTCTCCTGTCTTTCAAAGACCTCTGAAGTATTGCTGAGCCTCTTCTCATGAGCAAGGCCCAGAATTCAGAGGTTTTACTAGAGTTTGGTTTGCATGAAATTCCCTCTGTTCAGCAGGTTACAGCATTCATACTTACAGCTTCTTTGCAGATTTTGCTGTCCCCTGACAATGACGCCACGTCCTCCAACACTTGCAAAGCTCTATTCAAGTATCCAGGTGTCCACATCAGTGGCATTAGATTGTATACAGCTCTTAGTCCTTTATTCAACTCCACTTTCCCTGTGATAAAATAAAATATCCTTCAGTGTTAGCACTTCAAAACCAGAGTCTCAACAGAATCCATACGGGTTGGCTCTGCTTTTCAGAAGTGATAGCAAGTGTTTTGGCTTCCGTGGTAAAAACACACTCTTCTACAAAGCTGCTGTGACAGAATTGCTATTAGTTCCTTTTACTCAGGTACCTTCCTTTTGCCCAACTTCATAGCTATTACTTGTCTGTTTCTAGTTTCTCCCCATTCTCCCTCCCGCCTCACCTAGAAGTTTTGTCCAGATGGAAAAGGGGAAAAGTGGTCAGGTTTTCCTGTTGTTTGGCAGTTGCAAGAGCAGCTCTAAGCAGGATGTCTGAAGATCTCAGACAAATTTATTCTTAGCCTTCAGGGACTGACTGCACAGCACACATGCACTGAATCTCAGCCTCTGGACTCAACTCCGTGGCCTTCAGAGTCTACTCATAAATGAGTCATGGCCACACTGTATAGTACTTAAAGCACACACTCTGGCTAACTATACAGCTTAGTACCTCTACTTCTGCTGGAGCTTTCTAGGTTGAAATATGGGAGACCTGCCAAAATGAAATTTTGGTTCTCAATTTAGGACATTTTGGGGAACAAGGTATTCACACACTTTAGCACAACTTGTGATGTGTAGCACCAATGACTATGTGGCTTTCCTTCTGACAGTAATTACTAGAGAACACAAAACTTCTACATAATAGAGAAAATGCATATCATGTTGCACTTGGTCAGTAGTAACTTACAATGACTGTCACTCCAAGGTTTTGATTTTGTCATTGTCAATGTAATAAATAATACCACTTCAGTGTAGCTTGCAAGAGTTGTATTCAAGCACTCAATCTAATTTGTACTCTGGTTATAATGACACAAAACTATGAAACACATCTTACTCTTTCTAACGTGGAAGATAATAGTTTAGGAAAAGCAAGGTAATAAGTGCACAGACAAAGCTTATAGACTATGGCTAAATTTAAATAGCTGATGTGCTTGAGGCCACTCTGTGCCCGTCGACATCTTTCACTCTCTCAGAGCTTGGCTCCATTAGTGTTGGCAAGACTGTGGAATATGTGACATAACAGTAAATAGCTTTTGATCTACTGGATGTCAATGTCATGGAACAAGTAGTACTGCTCACAGACAACAGCGAAGTGCTTTTTTGAAATACAGCCACTACTCAACCAATCTATACGACAGAAAAAGCACCCCAAACTGAATGCCAAATAGACAGTGAAGTCCCTATTTGTATCAGTATCTCCACTGGGTAACAAACTACAGCTCTATGGAAAATCCTGCTTTCAAATTAATGTTCACATTTATCCCCTTTTTGACTGAAAATTATTTTTTAGTCTTAACAGTAATGATAAATCCAAATCTCTCTGCCACTAAACGTCGTATTTTGAGGCCACATTTTAAGAACAAGTCCACTTTTTATTACCCTCAATAAATTCTATAATAAAATATAGTGCAGTAATGGAACAACTGCACAATCATAAATTTTTAATTAATTAATTACTTTCAAGTACACAATAATATTGTAGAGAAGGACTCCTCTGAAGGTTAGAGGAAACTCAAGAATTACTTATCCACTTCCCTCCAGTTATGGATGTACTCCAATCTAACTGCTCTTTAATAATATAGCATGTCATCAGCAGTGAAGACTCCTTAACAGATACAGGATAAAGGCACTGCTATCTGCTGTTCATAATAGAAACATTAACTTTACAGTGAGTAGTTAATGCTCTAAACAGTGTTTTTCAGGCCGTGCTCTCTGAACTTCTTGAGGTTTAAGGATTATTTTAAGAAATTCACTAAAATAGAAAAAGAGTCTATTGTCTATAACCTTACATTTGTGTTATGGAACTCTGTACTTTTGTGGGTTTTTCTTTAATTTGCTGGTCTACAAACAAACCAACCCTACTGTTCTTAAAGAACATCTTTTTTTGAGCTGCCAATCCAGACCTGCAGGGAGCCCTACAGGAGGTTCTGAAGCTGTCCGATAAAGGGCATACCATTCAAATCAGTACTACCCTCCAGGCTGACAAAACAGATTAAATCTTAAAATCAATCTGAAACTGTTCCTTCCACTACTTCTGTCTTTTTTTTTTCTTTTTCTGAGCCTTCTCCTTGATTACATTTTAATAAAGCAAAGATCCCAATTTAATTCAACCACTGAAGACAAGAGGGAAAAGACAACTGTGAGGGAGGTAAGACTTACCAAGGAATGCATAGCCATACAGCTGCGAGCTAAACCCCACAGTGTTTGTTTGCTTTAGACCCGTAAGCACTAGTGATGCTCCAAGATTTCTCTCCTCTTCCCACTGCAAGTTAATGTAAACTAAGTAAGTGTTCCTTGAAAAACACAAACATAAAATGGCAGCAGCCGAAGACAGAACACATGGCTTTCATCAGATGTCTGAGCAATGAAGTCAAGAATCATTAAACATGTCTAGCATTCACAGTTACAGTATGTATATCCTGAGAAATTGTACCCATCATACTGAGAAGAAGAGTGAAGTTGAGTTAGTGGTTGAGATTTTGCATGAAGTCAGTACACGTATTTCCCTCAGGATGGAGCATTACACTGTTTTACACTGGCCAAGCTCTATCCCTGTCCCTCATGACCTACCATTTACTTCAGACTAACACCGCTGAAGAAAAAAAATTACATGGCTTCTTTATTAGAGCAGCCTTTACTTTGAAGTACATGGTAAGATAAATACTTCACTATGCCTCACTAGAATTGGAAAACTGAGAGAAGAATACACTGCTAATGGCTGCTCTGAATCCAAAATCTGCACTCTGAAAAGAATATATGCAGCTCAGGTTTTAAAGTACAGCTGTCTCTCCAT
>VXBJ01004835.1:114494-137328 GCA_013400055.1 Nycticryphes semicollaris | reverse complement strand
CTGAGTGAGCATGCTTTCCAGAACATTTATCAGATTAACGTGCCCACCAACTCTCTTTCCCCCTCAGTGAATCTCTGCCAGATAGCATCCCACAGCTGAGGGCTACACAGATGACCACGCTTGGAAAAGTCCTGCAGCCTAGACAGCCTTCAGAATGCAGAAGACATCCGTGCCAAAAGCAGAGCTATATAACTACACGAAGTCTAAATACATGGTTTTGTAAGTGGCACATGAAATAAGTTGGAATTTAGCAGAAAAAGCATGCTTTGAATATTAAATTACAAACATCCATTTTGTTACTCTAATTGCTTTCCATTTTCTTCCTTCTGGAGTTCAAATGCTGGGAACAGCAAGAACATATATTTGCTTTCATTAAAGTCCTGTTTCAATAATGCTTACAGGAAGCATCAATTACAGGCATTTGGATTTAATCATATTTTGATGAAACAATTATCTAATTGCTACAGACTGTTTCACCAGCCATTTAAGATGGGTCAGAGTGCAACACCAGCACTCAGCAACAAAGCTGCCAGCATCTTTCAAAGTTGCTTCATGAAATGGTTAAACTGTTTCACAAGTGGAAAACAACAGACTTTTCTTATAAACCACCACACTGATGCTCTCAGAGGCTTACACCTGTCTTTTGATGCGATCTTTGGCATTCTTCCCAACAATCAGTTACACAGGAGAGAAGGAAACATTTAAAAAAAAAAGCCAAAAAAAACCAAACCGAAGTTTTTAATGGGTTTAAATATTCACCTTTCTGCAGAGCTCTATTTATTCTCTTAAGTACACACATCACAGTGAGAGAGAGCACTTCACTTCCTGCACCTTGGGAATGCTACAGCCTACTGTAATGGCGAAATGCTTCTGGGTTTCAAAGTCAAATTGCACTTGGACTGTACATGGCCTAACAGGGATGTGATGTGGTCTAGAAAAAGGATGAAACTGATCCTCAATCAACACAAGTTTCTGGAATCAATATGAACAAAACTCACGGACGTGTTACAGAAACCCTTTTTTTAAAAAAAAAAAAAAATCAATCTTTGCACAACCTTTGTAGGGCTGGGACTGATTTGAGTATCTGTGTATGGACAACCACAGCATCTATCAGATATAACTACTGTATCTTACTATTGAGATCTTTACATTAGGGCCAGGTCTCCACCGTGCTAGGGTACTATGCAAACAAAAAACAAATAGTTTCCCAGCCAAAAAAATTTCTAGTTCATTCTAATAATTAATTAGAAAACAGTCACCTGGGAATGGGACTGGTTCCAAAATTGTTCTGTCTCCATGCCAACAAGAACACAATACATATGCATGTACATGATCCCTGAACACTACACACTTCCCATTAATCCCTGCTGCAGAGGAAGGAGAATTGGAAGTGGAAGGGAAACAGGTACACTACACTGCAATCTTTAATTTTTTCTGATCCTCGTAATGCTGGAATGAGCTCTGTCTCAATTCTCGTAGATGAGAAAAGAAGCCAACAGAGTACCCGTTTTTACAGCTAACCTAGACAAACTAAACAAATGTTGTGGCAGACATTTCTGTTTGAAAGGGAATCAGGAAAAAGAGGAGATGGCTGGTCATTTTGACAATCACTAACATCTTCTTCCTCTTTCTTCATGAAACCCAAAACAGGATATAATTAAGCAAGGCAATATGTTCAGGGACAGATGAAAAGACAGAAGGAAGCTAAAACTACAGAAAGCAGAGGACTCGGAGTGAATTAAATTAAGGAAGCCTCTAGCAACTGCTGTGTGTTTAGTAGAAAGAGCAGGAGGTTATCTTGCAGATGTCTGCTGCTGAGACTAATTTTTCTGAAAACTAATAAAAACCCAAGAAGCACAAGATTCTTATAATGCGTTCAGAAAAGAGAAGGAGAAGCATCCATAACAGTATTAGAGAAGCTCTCTTATGGTACACTTCAATGTTAATGGCTAAAAATCAATATGGTCATCTTTCCAGCCATTGAATTGAGGACATCTGTCCCTACAGGGAACAAGAAGAGAATATCTGTAAGACAAGGAGCTCTGAAATACCAAGGTCATTGTGAACCTGACATGACACAGTGCAATGGCGCTTGTATTCCCCTTATTTTGGAAAATTGTTCAAATTATGCAGTCCAGAAACTTGATTTTCATCAAACTATTGCTTTGTACTTGCAAAATTATTGTAGCTTGGAAAAGATATAATGAGTGTACAGCCTCAGTACAATGCATCCAGAACATTTTTATCCAAGCAAGTGCACAATCTCTCTTGCTCACAAACTGACCAGCACATTGGGCTAAAAACACATTTTCATTTTACTGATTTCCTGCACGGGGAAATCTTGCTCATTATTTACAACCGTGCTGAAATACTCACGCAGTGTTAAAGAAAATGAACAACGGAAAAGTTTATCAGATGCTGAGAGTGCTTTATGTAGTGCTCTACTAATACAGCAAGAAGCATGACTTCTATTGGTGCTCTCCCACACTGCAGAATAGCTGAGTTGCTTCCCTCTTTTACTTTAAATGGTCTTTCAAATTTGTTTGGTGCCATCAAGTGGTGATGCACTCTAGTGCTGATGCACTCCAGTGCTGCTTTCACATACCTTGTATTCTCAAGAGAAGTAATACAGCAACCTTGAGAGCAAACAGAAGGACCAAGGTGCAGAGGAGTTCATTGCTTTGGGGCCAGTCACAAATGAGGAAGATGGTGAATGAAACTTTTCTGGATTACAGGAGAGCATGTGCTCCAGAAGTAATTCGCTACCAAGAAAGCTCTGTGGTACCAAGGGAAAGCCAGTTCAGCAGATCAGTTCCAATTCTTTGCTAAGCTGATCAGAAGCTTCACTTTGCATTCAGTGGCTTTCTCAAGGGTCGATCCAATTCATGGTACTGCCAGAGGCTATGCTTGTGCAATACACTAATTTTTCTTTTTTCCCAATCTGTGAAACAGGAAGAAAAGTCCCCTTCCTTTCTCCAACTTTGTCTGACCTAATGACAAGTATTTTGTAATGACCTACAAATCCAGTGCACAGAACTGTATGATCTCTTAGGCCTCCAGATCTCCTCAAAGCTTTTTAAATTTCACCTGCATTTTGCTTTGCTAAATTTGCATTACCATACATAAAATCAATTTCTTAAATAAAAACTTTTGTACTGTAATCATACAATCATTCAGGTTGGAAGAGACCCTTGGGATCACCAAGTCCAACCATCAGCCCTCTTTTATGAAGTTCTCCCCTACGCCACATCCCCCAACACCCCATCTAAAGGACTCTTAAACACATTCAGGGGTGGGGACTCAGCCCCCTCCCTGAGCAGCCTGTTCTAGTGTCTGACCACCCTTTCTGTGAAGAATTTTTTCCTAATGTCCAGTCTAAACCTACCCTGTGGCTTCAAGCCACTGCCTCTTGTTCTATCACTACTTACCTGTGAGGAGAGACTAGCACCAACCTGGTGCTAATGTTCTTCTCTAAAGCTCTTACGCTTTAGAGATTCCTCTGCCAGCTCCTGCCACATTGCAAGGAGGTGAAGAAACTAACAGCAGAAGGACACTGAGCCATCTCCATTCTGCCATTATTTCTAGTAACACATGTAAATGTGTTATTGTGCTTTCCTCAGAGTCAAAAGCAAATAAAGGTTTCATATATTGCTAGCCCTTTATAGGATCTAGTCCAGGGAAGGAAGGAATCTACCTGGTGGTAGTGACTGTAACAAATTCCTTCCACCATACTTCAGATCTCTCCTACTTGTTTTAGAACTAGAGAGAAATATAGGTTTGCATGTTCATTTGCCTTAATCAGGAGGGGTGAGTGCCAGATTTCTTCTCATCCACTTAAAATTCTAAAAAAGTCCTGAGGCAAAATGTAAGGAGACTTAAAATGAATAAATATCATAAGAAATGTCTCTGCAAGCCAGGAAGAAGCACTTTTAATGGAATGAATCCAAAGCCACTCCACATTTTACACAAGACATACAGGGCTGTGAAGCTCCTTGGCAATGCCATAGTTTTTTCTTCCCAGGCACATTTTTTAAGCTACAGTGCATAATGATCAAATGGATTCCAGGCAGGCTTAGCCTGGAAACTAGAAGGCTAAGGAAACGTCACCCAAAACTCTCCCTTTGTTTGTCATTTTAAGCCACAGCCTTGGGAAAAATGGCCTGCATTTTTAATGGACCCAGAGGCATTGCTCATGTGTCAGCGTCAAAGGCAACAACCCTGAAAAAAATCTTTGTTGGCTGAAATTTCCTTTTAAACGTGAACAAAACTTTATTTTTCCACCTCTTCTTTGCCTGCATCTTAGCCTACATTTTTTTTTTGTATGCATCCACTTGAAAATGTCATGTATAAACATACCAGTCCTATAGGAAATACTTCATGCATTAACTGCCTACGCTTAAGCAAAAACAGAGAACATTTTACTTTTGTGTTGAAATAAAATCTCAACTAGCATACCTAGTATAAGAAATGAATTGTCAAAAGCAGTAACAAGATGGGCTAAAAAAATTAGATGAGTCAAATATAACAGAGGATAGTCCAATGCTAAGGCAGAATTGTGCTCTTACACAGGGGAAAATATTTTGCAGACTCCCTGAAGAAAGCCTATATTCAGCCCTTATTCTGTTTTAATTTTTATTGACTTTCCTGACCTTTGATTTTAAACTAATTTAGCTCTTGATTGTTTTGACTATAAAATTAGGCTCGCTCCACCTCCACATGAATGAATGTCTTCCACAGCATGATTTCTTGAGGAATTGCACAAAGCTCTTAACACCACTGATGAATGCATCCTCAAAACAGGCTTAGACGGTCAGTTTTTACATATGGAGAAACTACAATACAGAAACACATTCAACCATCAAGGCTGAACAGGAGACTTAAAAGAATACTTTTAGTATTGGGCCTTGCTTTCCAGTTATACCACATGCAGCTTTTATTTTGGTCTACCTGATCCCATGTTACATGTTTGCCTGTGTCTTAATCCATATGCTTGGTAAAAGGAGCAGATCTTGGAGAGGAGGTATTTTTGGCAGAAGTACAAACTATGTAGTCATTTAGGAAGTCTCAGGATATCACCCTGGTACCCACTCTCTCCTAATAACTGAAGGGACAGGATTCACCATTCAGTAGCCTCAGAGTAGCTATTGCATTGCCCAAAACCACAGTCCTGCACAGAAAGCCCAACTTTGCGAAGCCTCTAAGAATGACTACCACACACAGCAATCAACCACCCAGCACCTAGGGTACAGTTTATCCTTTAGTGACCTATGGACTTTGACAGCCAGTTATTATTATATTAAAAAATGACAAGGTAAATTTCTGATACAGCAAGCATTTCCACCCACCATTATCAATCTCTGTATGACTAAATGGTCATCTTTTGATGGATTTAGGGCACCTTTGCAAGTAAAACACAAGCAACATCCTTATTATGTTAAGAAGAAAAAACAATATCACCAAGTAAGCGCAAAGTCCTAGATAAATATTATAAATTTTAAAACAAATGTATGAATGGAGAAGCAGTTTGGAGCAGCACAAAACAAATGGTTTGCTTATACATAAATCAACATAAGAACCACCACAAAAGAAATAATAACAGCAACTGACCCAGAGCCTACGGCAAAGTTTGAAGGAATTTATTGGTATTCCTTGCTCTGAAAAGTAGCCATATTATTTCTCTGTCCTTCCATCCACAGGCAGTGAACATAGCAGAACTGGAGTTGAGTAGCTCTTCCAAGCTTTTGCCATGAGGTCACACCAGGCAGCCTCGAACCCCTCAAAAATCAATTGCAAATCACAGAGAGGAGGAATCTTTCAGACAGCTCAATCAACTTAAGTATCCTGCAGCTCGCCTGGAATGCCTCAAACCTTCATACTAATTAGTTCAGGACCAAACTGAAAAGCTCAAACAACGTAACTGCTCTGCAGTCCCTGGGAAAACTCACGCAGGTTGTTAAATGTGTGGCCTAAAAAGCTCCTCTAGCCACACAGACTCAAAATACCCCAGAGCTGTGCACTTCCCAGCACACCACCAATGGAAATTCACTTCTCAAAAGAATATGAGACAGGATTTCTTCTCCATCAGCTTGGTAGAAGGTACTCTGTATGTATGCCTCAATCTGACATAACAGGATATTGGTCCCAGGCCTTGTCTAGCTACAAACTAAAGGTCTCAATATAAAAAACCCAGTATCAACATGGTTCCTTGTTCTAAGCACAGCATTTAAACAAGATGGGTTAAAGACAAGGCCACCGTCTAGCTCACTAAAGCTAAAACTAAAGAATGCTATGGTGCTACAAATATTGCTGACAAGAAAAGGTGGTGGTGCCTGGTTTATTTTCATGTGGAAAAACAGGTCATTTTACCAACATTCAGAAGTTTAATTGCAAATGCAAAGTATGAAATAAGCGATCCTCCCTCTTGGGCTTTTTGGCTTTACTCCCTTATGGTCAAGACAGAATGCTCAGGTGAACAGTATGGGAGATTTGCCTCCCTTCTTGTTATTTAGAGGTATATCCCCAGTGAAATTAATCTAATAAACAGATACTTTAATAGAGTATTTCTATTTTTCTTCTGGGATAATACATTCTTATACTTAACACACTCCACCTCTCCCCCTCCTTTTGGAAAAGGCAGGCACACATAAGAAGAATCCAACTGTACTTTAACCATAAAGCTGAAATTCACCCAAAGAAAAACAGTTAATATGAAAAATTAAAAGTCTTGTCATAATAATGACAAGTACAATAAAAAGCTCTTTTCCCCAAACTGTTGACTGTAAAGGCCACAGCTCCTAGAACTCCTGTTAAAAATACAGCTTACAGTTGAAATGACTGGGTTTTGATATAAATGCCATTAATAATCTAGTGATTGAATGGAGAGTATCATAGGTTGAGGAAAACACAGGGAATGATGGTGTCAGCTGTTGCTATAGTGATTCTGCTATGATACTCTCTAGTGTCTTTCCTTATCCCCAATGCAATCACAATAAAATCCAATTTTAAACCAACTCTTCCATGAATTATATCTTTTCCTGGTATCCTGGCATACAAAAACATATAGAGACAAGTTAAGAGCTGTACAACACACATTTCTTGCTTCGGGGAGATTTTTGTATCTCAGCAGTTTCTAAGTGTGTCAGGCTAAAACTTGCTCAGCAGAGGGTCAGTTCTGCTGGAATCTTTATTCATGTCTCTGAAAACTGATTAACACGAAGGCTGTAAAAAATAGCACATATAACTACTGATTTTTACCATTTTACTAGCCCAGCTATGCTCATCATGACTTCAATGAATTCCCCACCTGTCTGAAAGCTGGTACACAAATTATTTATTTACAACAAAATTAATTTTTCAAAACAAAAATGTTTGTGAAAGGCTGTTTGTAATTTGTAATTGCTGAAATCATCTTTGTACTTGGTTAACTTTGCAGAGGGAGAGAGATCCCCTGCTAGACACTGCCAGAAAGTCAGTTTCCAACAGAAAACTAGTTCTTTCTAGCTGAATGTTGGAATTAAGTTTAAAGAATTCTGGGTACCAAACTACTTATATCATGGACTTTCTTCAACCAGGGCTATCTGTAAGATCATGTTATTTTAAGGAATATATTGCTTCAGAGCTAGTTAGATGTTTCAATTTTAAAAAGAAATGCTTTAGAAAACCTCCATCTCTCAGCCATCAACTACCGCAGGGATGCCACAGCGAAGCTGGCATTCCAGAAACCATTAACCAGGTTGGGCAGAGATGTAACACCAAAGGCTTTTCAAGCTGACAAGGCGGTGACTCCAACCTTTACAATCGTTCATTCAGTGTCAGAGGGAACTGAATCAGAGTTAGGACCAATGTTCAGGAGTTGATCTCTTCTAGTGCTAAGCTTAAACTATGTCATGACACCCCTTTCACATATTAAAAAAGGAATGCTTTATGGGTATGCATAAAAACTGCTATCAACAAAAGCCAGTAATGACTTCTTATTTTAAGAATAGGAAAAAACTTAGCCTGTAACTTTGCTATTATAATATTTTGAAACAGCAAGTTTTTAAGTGTGCCTAATAAACAGTCTAAATTTAACCTAAGACAAAATTAACCTAATTTCATCAGAGATCTAATTCACCGAGAGCTGGACCCTACATTGCAGCAATGCTGCATTTCCATTTTTTCTACTCAAATTCTTTATGCTTCACAAAACACCTCCCAAAAACACCCCCCACACTAGCTTCAAACTACTGTAATGTTACACCTACTGACACAATCCTTGACACTTTTCCATTTGATCACAGTTCAACTTGCAGAGATTAAAAATAAAGTATTCCTCTATTAGCCAAACTGTTTACTCTGCAAAGGTGTTCAGTTTCACACCACATGCAACCTAAGCAAAAAGAAGATGCTGGCAAGAGAGTCCTGCAGGAATACAGATACTGAATGAATTTTAGTAGCTGACTTAAGCAAGGGAAGAGCCAAACTTTACATTTGCTGCTAAACACTTCAAAAAGATTTCAGTTTGTCAGACTTGCTGCCATAGTCTCGCAGTTCAAATTTAATTTTGACCTATTACCTGTGCCCTTTTCATTCTTCACTGCTAGTCCCATTTCCTTCTGCACTGCTGTCCTCCTGCACCTCACGAGCAAAGGGGAGGCAGAGCTACTTGATAAGCTATATCAAGGTAAACAAATAGTGTCTTCATATTAAGCCTAACGTCTCCAACAGAGGGGAAAAAACACCTGATGATCACCTCTAGTTTCAGCCACAGATGCTGTCAAAAGACAACCATCTCCAAAAAAATAAACTATAGGTACATAGCCAGGTCTTGGTAACCAGGCAGTCCACAATGAATCTCTCTACATTTCCTGTCATGTCTTTATGAGCAACAGCTTATAGATACTATTTTTTTTTTTTCAAACCATGCACTGTCTGGAGGAAAAAAAAAATTAGCAATGAAAAACAAAAATCCAGCTGTCCTTCATGATACATGTGTAACTGTTCCCTAACCATCTGACCACGGTAAGTTACCCAATCACAGTAGTTTAAAACCAAACATCTACTTAGCACATCTCTTGGTGTATCTAACTTCTTCCAAGACCATTGGGACAGAAATTACCTTTATTCCATTGCATATGATGTCAAGCACAGGGACCAGTGTGCCGGTTTGGGCTGGGGCAGAGTGAATTTTCTTCATAGTAGATGGAATAGGACTACGTTTTGGATTTGCGCTGAAAACAGTGTTGATAATTCAGAGGTGCTTCAGTTATTGCCGAGCAGTGCTTACACAGAGTTAAGGCCTTTTCTGCTCCTCACACTACTCTGCCAGTGAGTACAGTGGGAGTGCACAGGAAGCTGGGAGGGGACACAGCCAGGACAGCTGATCCCAACTGACCAAAGGGATATACCATGCCATATGATGTCATGCTCTGTGTATAAATCTGGGGTAAGAAAAAGGAAGGAGTGGGGAAGGTTCAGAGTTGTGGCATTTGTCTTCCCAAATCATCACTATGCATGATGAAGCCCTGCTTTCTTGGAGATGGCTGAACCCCTGCCATGATGGGAAGCAGCGACATGAATTCTTTGTTTTGCTTTGCTTGGGTGTGCAGCTTTTGCTTTGCCCATAAAACTGCTTTTATGTCAGACCATGTGTTTTCTAACCCTACTAATTCTGTCCCCCATCTCAATCAGGGGGAGTGAGCGAGTGGCTGTGGTGCTCAGTTGCCTGCTGGGATTAAACCGTGACAACCAGTAAGCAAATCAAGAATAAATATGGCAAAACTGATGCAAGCATTTTGTCAGGCAGTTTGAAATTCGTAGGCTCTTGCCAGCTTTGTGATTGTTTTACTCTCTTCAGAAAAATACTGTACTGTCTGATCCGTTATTTAAAGAGACATTTTTAAAGGTAGGCACCTCATTTTAAGTACTGCATGTACCGTAGGACAAATGTTCTCTTCCAGTCGGTACAACCTGTGCAATAAAATGAGGTTATGCCTCTCAAAACCGGCAGAGGATTTCAAAACGCAGGGTGATACTTTGTAGATCCTTCTCTTTTGAAACAGGAGTAGAGCCAAGGCCCACTCCTGTCCTTGCTTCTGCTGATGAACATCAGATGTAACGCCTGGATGCCCTCCCACTTTGCCTCGTTGCAGTGGCCTCCTCGGATCTTGTACTCCGGCTCCAAGTTGACATTTACAAGCATCCAGTTCTCCAGGCTTATACATGTCACGTTAACTATTGCACAGGAGAACGGAGCAGACAGATGAGGAGGGAAAACACTGCAACAATGTGCATTTGTGTACCCGCTGTGCATCAATCTGGCTTTCTTCATTTTATTCCTCCAAAGAACCATGACTTTTAATATAAGATCCTATTGTGTTGTTTTAAGACGAACTTGCCGCTCTATGTTTTAACCTGGACAAGGGAAACCGCACGAAGGGGTGATCGCTGCAGGACAGGAACTTCAATGGAATACCCAAAAAAAAAGAAACTCCCTAGCAGAAACAGATGAGAGTGTACCACTCCTGCTGCGAATGCTCCTCTGTCGTGCTCTCACAGTAGCTGCTAGACCCTGTCTACCCCCCAGCTGCAAGCACCAGCAGCTGGTCTGGTTTGTCAGAGCTTTGCCACAGATGGTGTAGGCAAAGGAGGGGGGTGGATTGTCCATTTCTGATACCAGCTGTCTGCCGCCAGAGGCCACCTATTTTGCTTGTGGCTGGATTTAGCCCTACTCTGCTCACTCCCTAATGGAACTAAGTAGAAAGAGGCTGATTAGACTGAAGAGTATTTTTCCCCTTTGTTAAATTAATACATTAGTGAAAGAGAAGAGATCAGAATTAAATAAATGACAGTTTAAAGAGGATGATCATGAAGTTGACTTTAGAGATTAAAGCCAGCTTGATATTCACACTGATTCTTGGCAAAAGGCATTACTCATAAAGGTGCAAATTACTCATAAAGCTGGGTTGCAAAGCCAGCTGCCAAAATCCATGCACTTTCAGCTTGAAGGGGGGAAAAATAATACAAAATAATAAAAAAAAAATCAAAATCCATGTTAATTTTTCAGCAAGATAAAGAATGTTTACTGTGTCTACACTTACAGCTGAGATAACAGTAGTTTCTACCAGCTGCTCTCTAGTATACTCCTTTCCAATTTTAACAAACCCGAGAAAGATTTCTTTGTTGGCTGTTTAAATGCTCCCTGAACTAGATCCCTGAACTCAAATCCTCACCCAGTCCGAAGAGACAAAGCATAGCTCCCCCAGCTGCCAGAAACCTGCCTCAATTCACTGAGGATCTGGCAGACCACACATGCGCATGGATCGTTAATTAGACTAAAGCTGGGAGACAAGGACAACTCCAGCACTTTTTGAGGATGTGCAGCCCAGCATTCCACAAAATTTGTCTGGGTGGTGATCATGGAAACCCACTGCTGCCACAGCATTACTTCTGAAATGACTAACTCCACATTTAACAGAATCTTTCAAGCTGATGTAGGGAAGGGGAGACAGGGAGGCAGCTGCAAAGCCCTGGGACATGCTCCATCAGGGATAAGGAACACACCAGGCTTTTAGGAAACAGATAAGACAGTATGATTAGAAAAAAAAAAAAATAGCAAGGAAGGGATCTTTGTATTTTTGTGCCTAGGAACCAAAGATTTACCAAGTAAAGAACAGAAACAGAAAAAGAGACTCTGACAGAAGGAACAGTCATAAAAGTACCTGAGCAGAGTGACTGGCGTGCTCGGTACAGGGAAGCACAGAAAATGCACTGCAGCAGACACTACAGACATGTTATCTGGAGCACGCAGCTTTAAAAACAGCTCACTGTTAGATCAGCATTAAAACAAAAACAAAACAAAAAACCCAAACCAAGAAAGTAGGTACTCTGAACAATCTTGTTTATTTTGCCACTGGGCATCTTACATTCAAAAATTTGCAACTTGGTTTCCCATTTCTGAGAAACAAAGAGAGAGAGAGAGTAATAACCTCGGAAACCACCCCAGGAAAATATTAAACTACGACCGTGGCTTATCAGCACCTCTATTCAACTATGGCAAAGCATTATTTTGTGGGTCTGTTGGCAATGCAAGCTTCTTCTCCCCTTAAGGGGTAGGACAGTTTTTCACCAGCACAAATGTATGTGCAGAAATAAGCAGCCATACCAGCTGAATAAACATACCTGCTGATTTTCATTTTTGTTCTGCACTATAATGTTTCTGGACATTTATGAAAAAAACGGAATTCTTTAGAAAAAATGAGCCATTGGAATCAAGCAAGGTAAGCTGGCTTTTCAAATTTCTTTATTGCTGGGGCCAAAAAAACCTTATTGCCTAATGGATATAATCAGATAATTTTCTAAGTATGTTGCTAACTGATTGTTGACCAAACATTTTCAATCCTACAAAAGCACAAATATCCATTTCTGTAAATAAAAACAGCCAGATACTTGAAAACTGATATTCCAAATAATTTACAAGCTAAAGAAAATCTGAAGTAGGTCTCCCTCCCCCTTGCCACAGTAATTTTGATTTTGTTACAACCATTTTGTCTACAATGTGTATAACAGAACAAAAGAAATTAAGATCTATACCTCTGTTGCATTATTTCATCCCTTATCATGGTCATCTTAACATTTTTTCCAGTTCCAGAGGCCTTCATCTTCTGGAACCTGCATCATATCTGCTACCTGTTACTAAATAATATGCATCAACATGCATCAAAACCACAGATATTCTATACTGAACCATATGACCAAGTTGAACATCTTCAACTAACAAACCACAGAACACTTTTTTTTGATTACTAGGAAGTTCAGTGAGATGGTGTAGGCATTTTTTACGTGCTTATTCAGAGCGTGTTCATCTTAGATGCTCTGTGGAACACTGCAAGTTAATAGAGAACAAGGATTTGTTTAAAATAAAGACCATATAAATTTTCCCTTGTATATGGTAAAATGAAGGGAAGTTCTCACTGAAAACATACATGAGCCTTGCATTTCATATGTTAGCTGAGGTAACACAGGAAAAAGTATTTTAGCGCCTTTCTCCTTCTCTCCATCAGACTACATCAGAACATCAGCACATGACCTGCCGTCATTCAAAGATACTGTCATTCTCCTTAATGAGAGTGCAGAACAGGAATTCTCATGCAGTGGAATGTCATAGAAATGCTTCCGTTCCAGCTCAACACTACTTACTGTGTATCTTTCCCCTCCAGCTCTTAACTGAAATCTTTCCAGAATAAAACTGACAAAGTCAAAGCCACGTCCAAGCTCTAAATACTCGTCCTGTTCTTAAAAATCAATTTTCAGTACCTGTCCTCATCTTATCAGATGCTCATCCACAGTTGCTTGCACAGAGTGTTTAAAACTCGAACACCCTCATTCACCCCATAGAAAACCACTATTGATGTCAACAAATCCAACACCATAAATTGCCTTTACTATCTCTTTTACTAATGGTTACAGTAAAATCATCACAACCACTGACATTCCTAAGAAATTTTCTGCCTGATCTGGAAACCTTTTGACTTTGTACTTATTCCTCTCTCCTGTGACATTTAAACTGTTTGGCATTTTCAGTACACACTGGTTGCAACAGGCACAATAACCTTTATTTCCTAAAGTATAGGATAAATGCTCCCCCTCATTTTCATCATATTTCATTATTTTATACATGATGTGTGAAGACAGATAAAGTTAAAATGGCCAAATTTTTTCATTTGAATAGCTACCCCCACTTTTGCTCAAACCACAACCCAGTGCTACTCGGCAGTGCAATTCAATAAGTTAAAGCTAACAAAAAAATCAACAAAATTTCTATTTGAAATAAACTGCTAAAAAAAAAAAAATCAACCCCCCAAAAATTGAATTCAACAACTTGCATAAATACCTTTTTCCCCTCAAGAAACATACCTTTTACAGCTAATTTTAACACCAGCATACCACAGACTAGAGAAAGCTACTAGCTACCCAACTGAAACTAGATGTTCTAAAGACTTGCCTCTTCTACAGCTACAATTGGAATATATTCCTTATTCTCCTATATTATGTTCAGTTCAGCTCAATAATGAGCAAATTCTGAATGTAAACAGCAAAAATGCATGCCTTCCTCTTCTAAATAAAAATGGAATGAAAACTAGCACCTACAAATACTAAAATCCTAACATATTGGAAATCTGTTAATTTCACTAAATAAAACCAAGATTTCCTATAGTTGATAAATTTTAAATGCAAAACGTCTTCTGGTAAGTGCTCTAAGTGCTTTTCATATTGTATCTAATACAATTCATGTTTAGACACTCATTAAAAATTGTAAATTTGCAGAAAACTAATACTTTAATTCAAGTTTATTTCACAAGAGACTTGTCCGCATCCATGAAAAATAACACTGTGGTAAACACTCTTTTTTTTTAAAAGATATCAATTAAACCTGCAAATAAATACACATTAACCTTCATTTTGATGAACATACCAGATTGTCTCCTTGATCAATTAGGAAATAGTTCCAAACTTAGTAAAATTTTCCAAAGAAAATCAAAATGCTTTAAAGAGTTACCATAAAACAACAAGGCCTTCTTTAGAAAGGTAAATAAAGTTATAAACATGAAACATCATTAAAGTCTTTTATTTGAAATAAGGTTTCTTGCTTTCTGATTCAAACCAAGATCAAATTCAAAAATTGAAATAGTTCTAATTCTAATCAACCTATCCATAATAAGACAGCTCTGACCCCACTGAATATCAAGATCAATCCTTAAAAATGTAGTTAGCTTTTTTTTTTCTGCTGTATTTATTTTGATTCAAAAAGGAATAAATACTTGCACCATAAAGGAATGATTTAGGCTGATGGATAAAACAACCAGGAAGTTAGCAGTTCCCCAATAGGGGAATGGTTGTAAGACTAATAAGAGCTCAGGTTTTTATCCTAGTGGTTGCTCTCTTCAACATTACTTAAAGGGAAAAGATTTTAATTCTACTTAGAAAAGCCACAAGAGACTGAACTCAACAGAAACAATAAATTTATATGCTTTTTTCTTCTATTTACACGGGTTTGGAGCTTCTGCCTGGTTCTGGCCACCATTACAGCTCAGGGGCTGTAATGGAACCTGAAGTCCCTTTCTGGGTAAACTGGTTGGGGTTAATTTTCCAGTGTATCTTTACAATTATAGGTCATGAAAGCTAGCAAAGGAATAAATCTGTACATGTATTTGTGGTTTAAATTCTGAAGGTTATAAAAGGCTTTCCTCTGTCCTGGTCATTTCTACCCATATGAACAGCTCACTCTTGTCAATTTTGGCTGCAATTTAACCTCTGTCTAGACTTTCAGTAAATCTCAATTACAACACAAGATCTGCCTCCAGACGTTTTTTGCTGGTGCAGGAATTTAGAAAGCAACCTTTAGAAAGCCCCTGGATATAGTGCAATCAACCTTTAAAGTGAGCATGAGTCAAATTCTGACACAAAATTGCCTATTCTCCTTCAACACACAAGGAGCACAACATTCGAGATTTGGTCCCAAATACCACTCAAGTTGTGCTTCAGTCTATTTCCAATACTTTCTACTAGATGGAATGCTTTGAGCTGTTGACAAGAAAGATGCTGGTTTAAAGATACAAATATTCTGCTAATATTTTTTTCTTTCAAGAATACTAATTAAAGTCTTTCTCCTAATATTAAATGCAGAACTTATCTACAATGGAGCGTGGATTGAGGCAGTTCTTTCCATTTATTTTTCTGTCTACTCCAGAAATACTGGGAAGGGAGGGTGCAAAGAGTCAGGGATTGACACCTAAGGTTGATATATGCATTCTATTTGTAAAAGAATATTTATTTTGCCCTTATTTTAAATAGAATGTTTTTTTTTTTTAAATACAACACTTACCCCTTTAGTGTTGTCAACATCTAAAGAAGAAAAGATCAGTGTTGAAGGAAAGTCTTCCAACTTTTTGTGCTTATATACGCAGTAACTGGAAAATCCTTGTCCTGTTTCTGCCAAGCTTAAAGGATGATGTATATAGAAGGACAGATGAACTATGAAAAGCAGGTAACTGAAAAGGTCTGTGTTACAGGAAGAGATCTTTCTGGATGCCTTTCAGTGTTATACCTTTACTGATGGTTCTCCCCCTCTTTACAGCACAGTTACACTGACTGAGCACATCTACTTCAACGAGGTGTGGTTACAGGATTGGGCTTGCTGAAATTTGGCGCTGGGTTGTCAGGTGTAGTTGCCAGTTATTTTCTCCAAAGCCTCCTACAGCTCTGACTCTGACAAACCATGGGCAGACAATGACAACAGTGAAGCCATGATAGATGACAGGGAGGGTAAGCACATGACCCTCTGTGCAGGAATAAGTGACTGCGATGGAGAGCAGTGGAGAAGAGTGATGGAGTCTCTAGGACCAGAACGCTTACATCCGACAGCACTGGCTCGGATAGCGATCAACAGTTCTGCCCATGAAGCAGCATCACACCCAGGGCCACCATAATGCTGTGTTAAACACAGGCATTTCTGTCATTCACATGTAAATTACTGGAATATTCTAATGAGGTAAATCTCTCTGGTGCTTGCCTTCCTTGTGTCTCTCAACCTGCCACAGGGCAGCCCTGATCTTTTTCAAATTAAGTCATTTTGTATTGCTCAGCTGAGGCAGGTGTCCAAACTGATAAAACTTACTATTCCAGCTACAAAAGGTATTTTTCTCTCAGATGCTTCCACCATTTCTCAATATAATTTCCACAACTTGAATAACAGACAGGTATTTCTGACTCATTTACTTTTCTCTCTCTTTTTTTCACCCCTCACATATTTCTCTAGGAGTGAAAGCCAAGACCTGAAGTCTACGTCAGCTACAGCCTTAGGACAACAAGACCACCTCAAAGGAGGAATTAAATATAGATTAAATATGCAGGATTCTGTCTATGCCTCTTCTCATTTCTCTATTTGTGCTGGAACAGGTTAATGGTATTCATTACATCCTGTAGATTTATATACAGAAATAAAATATATTAGTGGGAGTGAATGCCCTGCAAAGCGTATTTCCAGAGTAAAAATTTTTGGGGGTCTATTGTGATCATTTATTACAAGCAATACTTTACTTTAGAGTAACTGAATGTTTTCAGATGCTAAAGTGCTCAATTGGCATGAAACTGTCAGAAACTGCAACTTTTGCACCCATAGAACTGACATGCAGATATAGACAGAGCGGGTGAAATTTGTTTTGCATGTGATGTTGCGCTGACTACTGATACACTTGCATTACAAGGAGTAAACACAATTTCACATATATAGGTTATAGTCCAAAAATGATTTAATTGCTAAAACCAGGCCTCAAAACTGTAACTCGCTACAATGAGTAACAGCATACCTAAGAATAACTAGCAATAGTTTGCTATTGTCCCATTTTGTGATTATAATCAAGTCTGACCCTGGTAATAAATCCTGAAATCTGCAGAAATAACGCAGTTTCCAAAAAAGCAATTACCAATCAAGGAAAGATAATGAAAACATCTAGGGACATTGTGCAAGACGTTGCAGAGCACATGCACCCACCAACATTCACATTTGACACACAGCATGTACACTCTTTTCTACACTGTAGGTCATGGGTTTAATGCAATTAAAAATCCTCCTGAGGAATCTCAACGTAAAACTTCCTCAATTGCTTTCAAACACATTGAACATCTTTGTTGGCATAAAACCGACATACAGAATCAGCAGAGTTACCTCACCACAAAAACCTCTCTCCATTATGCTAATGTTTCCATCCTATGAAAAACACCCTGACGTGAGAAATAGTAACATCTCAGTGAGGCAGGACAAAGTAAGGCGAACTGCAGGTCTTTGATGTGGTTGAAAGTGCTGTGCATTCTGATTAGAATTTCTGCTAGGATCCTAGGAGANGAAAGCAGGTGACGTCATGCCTCAAAATGGCCTTTACCATCATACTGACAAGTTCCACAATGTAGCGTAGCAGTTTCCACACGGCTATTCTTGAGAGCTCAAGATCCTCCGTGGAGACAGTATGGCTGGAGATCCACTGCTTTCAAAGGATGGAAAGTTGAAACAGGGCTAAATATAATACGTATATTGTATTTTGGGACCCTGAAATGCATTACGGGAATGCTCCAGAGCACTACTTTTTGAAACTATGTTCTGCTTGACACACTACAAGCTCTAGTCTACAATACTTACAAGTTCTGGCACTCCCATCTTCAGAAAAACCCCACACAGCAAGTATGGAAATGCTGTTTTCTTCCTTCTGATTCTTCCCACAGGCACAGTTTGCTCTTTTGTACCAGAAACATCTTCCAGCCTTGTAGGGGCCTTGGAAGTGACTACCCTTCACCTCACATTGCCAGAGGCACCCAATACTGGGGAGAGACATCAAAACCTCCCCCTTACACTCTACAAGCAGTTAAGGGGAAAAACACAGGATTCTGGCAGCATTCTCCTTATTTATGTTCAGGTAAATGCACATACAGCCAACTCACCAGGTCTTGTACCTGCCATTTGCTCACACCAGATCTGTATACCTTAGAAGATACAAAAAAGCTTTTTGCTGATACTGCCTTTCTCTTTTTTAGAAGCTTACTTTCCTTACATATAGTAGAAAAATTGTGCTTTGAACTGTTTCTCATTAAGCCAGAAACATTTCTTGTTAAAGATTCTCCATTCCTTAACTATTTCTCTCCACCACCTCCTTTATGTCTCGTGGTGTTGCCACTTTTGCTGGACTTTTTCTAGGTTAAACATTCTTGGAGCTGCAAGGAGGTATCTTTATAAACATGTCCTTTGTTTGAACACCAGTCTGAGTGCAAAATGTGAAGAATAATAAGACAGGCCTTGCAAATACCAACCACATCTCCTATTTCCTGAAAATAGCACACTTATTTTCATTTGAAAGGGAAGCTGATGTTATAATTGGGATTTTTACATTTTCTAGTGAATTACAGACCTCTTTATACTTTTTCACTACCTGCATACAAATGCATTTTGAGAATAGTTTCATGGATTGTGCTGCAGTGAAGTCTCCTGGAAAACTGATGTTAACCACACCAAAAGACTAAGCATTTTGCAACAGAGAAACAAAGAGCATCACAGTGACACACAGAAGAAAAATTCCAACCAAAATACATCTGACAAACCATGTGGCACATCAGTACGTCTCTGTTCTCTCCACACAGACGAGTAAAATCTTTATCAATTACAAATGATCATAACTGATGTGTGCATAACTATACTCTCACCAGCCACAGGAAAATTATTTCTTAAGAGATACAGTAAATAATTGTTTCTGAACTGCAAATCTCTCCTTTAGAATGCCCTTTTAAGGATAACACCCTGTATTTTAAACTGATGTACTAATCAGGCACAGCTGACAAGTGTGCAGGATATTTACATGTTAGAGATTCTCATTCTATTTTCTGCCTCTTACTATGGAGTGCTTTCCATGCTTCTAATTTTTCGTCACTCTCTCTGACCCTCATTTTGAAGAAGAATGAACCTGAACACCTTGCTCTGACTACTTGGATTTTATCTACACTATTTTGAGATTTAGCAGTTAAACTACCACACTTTCTTTTTGTTGCATTCAGAGGCCTCTTGGCGTCCTTTACACCACAGGGCCCAACTCTATCAGAGAGAAGTTTAGTCTGTGTGGCACAACATACATTACAATCTTCACAAATATTGGCAAAGGTAATAATAGCATATCTGTAGAACAAAAACAAAGGCTTGCCTTAAATTCGCTTTATGTTCTCCTGTTTTCATTCCATGTGTTGCAAGATGCAAAACTCATTCCTGACCACAGATTCTGGCAGGTCTAATAAAATCTTGACCAGAAGGAATGAAAGTTCCACTAATCTCCTCTCTGTGAGGGTCTCTTCTTACTCTTTTTATTTTTCCATTATAGGATATTGCTAGCATTAGCAAACTGGGTTTGTCTTGTTCAGGTACCAGAGAATCACAGACATCTGAAGTCTAATGCAATCATGCACTTAGAACTATGCATATACTTAAAACAGCCATCCAGTGAACTTCTTCATTAAAACAACAAACAGCAAACTGAATTATTTCTGAAGATGCCCTCTCATATGCTGCAACAGGATACCTAGCTCTCAGAATGCATGTGCAAGCATCCATAAAAGAACTAATTTTAAGTGATTAGCATGAATTATTACCCTCTTAAAGTCAATATTGAGATGTATTGACCTGAAGCAAGCAAGCAAGCATTCAACCTTACACTACCAGAAAAGGTACTAAATATACTTCACTCAATGCAAAAACAGTTGCAGAAAACTCTTAACAACCCATGCATAAGGTGAACTATACACCTTATCTGGGGAACATAAAGTACTAAGGGAATAAAAACCAAAACTGTACTTAATTTAGTTTTGCCAACTTGATCATTACCACAGCATGCCCATTCTCATTTCCGTTTGTTCGAAGTAAACAAGCTTCATTCATTGCTCACACATGCAAATATGCATACAGTCAATTTAGTTAAATATGACTTAGAGAACAAAAAATATCAGAAGGAAAAACTGTAAACAAGCATAATTCCTTAGAAATGCAACATCTCTCGTGTAAATCATAGCTGGAGGTTGCATTAGGTAATCAGTGGCTCAGACTAACATGCTTGACAGGAGTCAGTGCCAGAGGTCCAGAGGGAGGGAAGCCACCAAGAAGACCCTTACTGTGAGTCACAAGACAAGTAGATGCACATTTGTTGCAAAAGAGAAAAATCAAATCCCGTAAGCAAGAAAGGGTCAGAGTCCTAAAAGAACAAGACTTCATGGTATTTACTTGTATGTCTCAAAGTTCATGTTAGGAGGAAAAGATGCTTACTTGTAAAGGTAATATTCAGCTTGATCCACTTCCTCTCGTGAAGAAATGTTGTCAATAAACTGATTAAAAAATAAGAAATACAAGATTCAGAGGGACAGTCACAAAGCATATTATAAGAAAACATCACTTCTATAAACAAGATACATCTGTTTGGAGTATTTATGTTTCTGGCAGTACTGGAGGTCTTCAAGCCTTTGCTTGTTCCTACTAGACCAATACAAGTCAAATCTTTTTAAACCGAGTCAACTCCTCTCCTCACCTCTAAGAAATGTTATGCATCTTGAAAACACGAAGACCACCTAAGAATTATGTCCATATAGCTCAGTACTCCGTATTTTTGCTGCTCCTTTCTGACTTTTTTGCTCTGCAATTACATCCTTGAATTTGAGAATACATTCAGTTCGCTACTTTTATTTCCCAATTTTGATTGAGTCTCAACGTGCCTTATTTCTCTTTCTAAGAAGTTCTTTTTCCCTAACCTTTGTCTGCTGTGTCTATAAATTCTGAATGACAGGGGCAACAGCATTTTGTATTTCACCACACAAAGAAAGAATGGCAAGACAAAAAAATCACCCTTGTGCTGTAAAAGTACAATTTTCCTCTGTTTCAAAACCTTGTCTACTCCAGGCATTCTTCCAAAACCCCCTATCAACTATTTAAATAAAAGCCCAGTTTTCAGCCAGACTTTGTCCTATGGTTAACAGTGAATCCTGTTTTCCTGTAGGTTTTACTAATCTAAGCTTAGGAGACTGGAGTACTCCAGAGACATCCCAATATAATACCTTTAGCTCAGAATATATAAACAACGTGTTCTCAAGGTCATTACTTCTCTTCATCCTAAGCATAAGCTAAAAATAATAGTTTCAGCTGACTCGTACTTGCTCTCTGGTTTCTTAACTCTTCTTGCATGCTGTATATATGTAGATTTCATCTTTTGATTGTGGCAATAGCATGCCTGTGAGCTTTATTTACATTTTAGAAAATAAGAATCTGATGTGAGCTCCAGGTATTGGAAAGTGAGGCTGTTTGAGAGCCTGGAAGTGCCACTCATCCAGTGAATAGTGGAAGAGTTCCAGCCCAGACCAGGAACATGAAGGAAAGGAATAAAGCTGATTAAGTAATAAAAGGGAAAGGAACACCCATTTCCCCCACTGGGAAAATTTGCAGGCTCAGAATCAATGACCAAGAATATCTGAGCTGTATAAATGCTTGATCTTGTAACTGTACAAAATTTTATGTAACTTCTCACAGTCAGTGGTGCCAATCATTCTAATTAGCGTTGTTACTGAGGTACCAGGGTGGTGAATCAGCTTTTTTGGATAATTCTGAAGACCTAATTTTTTTTTAAGTGACATAATTATTCTCCTTCTTTAGTACAAATGCTCACTTACACAGGGAACTTAAAAGTACAAATCACATCTTTGCCTTCTCCTCCACCTCCTCAGATTAATCCATCCAAAGGATGGAAATGGTTCCAGTAAACTAAAAAAAAAAAATAAATACCTTCACTTATCCCACGCCAGCACTTGCCCTGCCTCAGTCTGCTGAGGCAAGGAAAGAAAACTAAAGAAATTAAATATATGCATCTCTGCCTCACTCTGAAGGAGCCTGGAAGTAGAAGAAGATGCAGGCAGGCAAGCAGTGTGCTAATTCATTGCACTCCCTTAGCAGCCTGGTTTCTTATAAAATGCCCGAGGGGGTGTTACATCTCTCACTAAGACAGAAACCACAGGAACACAGGAAACATATATTAGGGAAATACATAGCCCAGTAACAGTAAGGCCTGCTTCTACTGAAAAAAAAAAAAATCTATTCTGAAAACCCTACAGTCAAGGTACTAACAAGTACAGAGTAACAAAAAACAGATTTACACAGCAATTTAATAGTACAAGGCGAAATTTATGATCCCAGAACTCCAAGCAGAGGTGGTATCATTTATCCCCATTCCACTCACTTCGTTTTATAAGCATTCCACTCTCGTTTCAATCACTTTACAATTGAGATTTA
>VXBJ01004835.1:71278-97817 GCA_013400055.1 Nycticryphes semicollaris | reverse complement strand
ATGGGCTTACTTAATGACCATACTTAATCTAAATTAAGTACCATACTGGTACTTTAGAAGTTACTTGACAGAGGGACATGCGGGGAACCCAGAGAGATGAATGTTGAACTTGTGACGATGTGGTGTATTCCATTAGGAAATCCTGCTCAATGCTGTTCACAGTAATTCTCACTTTTCTAACTTTCTTTACACTTGCTGTGTTTGTGTGCTTCTTCTCCAGAATTTGCGTGGTTTCTTCTCAGACAGTACGTCATTCCATATTTTGATGGCTATGTTGTTTAAAAAGGGCCATTTTGAAAGTGAGTACTCTGTTTGGTAAGGCAAATGCCTATTGTGGAGAATGCTTCTCACTGTAAGTGTGTGTGTTTATATAAACATGTATTTTTTTTAATTAATACTGTTGATTGGTTAATGGTGTTAGAAGGCCAGAAATCATGTAAATCAGTGTAGCTAAGTAGCTGCACTGTAGTGTGTTTAAAAAAAAAAAGGTGACTGTTACTTGTTTCATATTTCCAATGGTATTCTTACCATTCTCAGTTGCAAACAATTGTCATTATCCAGGGGGGTTTGTTTCCTTTTCTTAGGAAAGCCTTAGCTTCTCTTTCATTTGGAATTTCCCATAACTTTCTATTTTCTCTATTCAGAAGTTTGGTTTACATGAGTTTTGGAACAACATTTTTTTTTTGCAGTTCTGCATTTGTGTCAGAGTAGGGAAGAGTACCCTTTTTCCTTTGATAGCAAAACCAGACCATAGTCTTCTCTTGTTTTGTCTTACTAGCATGCCACACAGAGTGGCTATTTCAATATTTAAGTCAAACACTTCAAGTCAGTTTGTCACTTCGTGAGAATAAGGGGGAATCACCTTTCTATGGAAGAGACTTTCCATGGAAAATCTTGAGTATAGAGTAAGTTTTTCAGACAAATCTCTTTACTTGAGATTTTTTGAACATGCAGTTTTTGGTCTCTTGAGGTTAGGCAAATCTAAGTCCAACAGTTGTCCTAGAAGTTGAAACTGCGCTACTAAAAATAACTAGATCAGAGCTTGAATGCAGTTTTGTGATGTAGTGAAGCATGTGCATTATTGAGGAGCTGTTAGATAGTTTGCCTAAAATGGTGGAACCTGTGTTTGAAAGGCTTGGTTTCTGGGCAGTTAGGAAGAATGCAAGTGGCTTTGTCAAGTATCTACAATTTAGTTTTTGATTTGTAGGAAAATAATACCAGATGATAGTGTAGATTGAAAAAGTCCTTGCTGGGAAGAAATGCTTATATCCAACTGACCCTAAATTAATTGAGTTTACATTCTTATTTTGAAATAGACTTACTGAGTTCCTAACATGTTAATTTTTTTATTTTTTCCTAGTGACTAGAAGTACAGCCTTATATTTGCAAAGTGAGCAACACTAATGTTTTTTTTATAGATGCTTTTGAAGTTCTGGGAGAAATGAAAAAACAAGGTATACCTTTCAACAAAGAAACCTATCTACTTGCATTTGCAATATGCTACAAGCTGGTAGGTACTTTCAATTTACATGATGCAAGTAGTTGAAATGCCTTTTCTGTGTCTTTCTTTTTTTTTTTTATTTTAAAATTTCCACGTGTTCCCAGTCATGATTTCTTATCTAGTGCAAATACTTTGGACATCTTTAAGTTCTAAATTGCATCATTGTGCATGATACAGTGCACATACATGGCTTCCCATAGAAACAAGTGTCACAGAGCAAGTCTTTAAAAAAAATTACGTGGATGTAAGCACTAAAGAACAAATTTTATACAGCCATTGATTAGCTGATAGTATTCTTTCTCTGGGATCTGTGCATCTTTTCAGACTATGCTTTGTGCTAAGCTTCAATATTGGGTTTATAGTCTTGGGTTTCTTAGGAGACAAGGCATATATATGATATATTCTGTTTATCAGACATTTCCCATCCATCTCACCCCTCCCCCTCCAAGTAACCTTGAAACATTTCTGTAACTGACTCAAGTTGGACAAGGATTAGAGTTCTCGGAGGTAATCTGTTCCTACATGCTTGATGAAAATGGGCAGCTGAGTGGAGAAAAACCTAAATCACAGAATCACAGAATATCAGGGATTGGAAGGGACCTTGAAAGATCATCTAGTCCAACCCCCTGCCAGAGCAGGAACACCTACATCAGGTCACACAGGAACGCGTCCAGGTGGGTTTTGAATGTCTCCAGAGAAGGAGACTCCACAACCTCTCTGGGCAGCCCCTTCCAGTGTTCTGTCACCCTCACTAAATGAATGCCTTTAGTGGGAGGCAGGCTGCCCCTTGAGCTTAACTTTATTTTTAGCTCAGAGAAAAAGAGCATGAACACAGTAAAAAACTAGGCTACATAGGTTCTACAAATGTTTACGTAGAACTGTTTCCCTTTTGTAGCAAAGTGAGATCCCCAAACTTTTTCATTTTGATCTTCCTTCCAAATTTGAATCAGTTCTGCAAATTGAAATATTAACATAGGCTTTTCCTAAACTCAGTAGGACACTATTGTTCAATTTCCCTGCGTTTTTACGAGGAAAGACACCAGGCTGAAGAAAAAAATATACCACTAGGTTAAACTTCCTCAAGTTTCTCAGTTGACTATACAATGGAACTGAGTGCATATATGATAAAAAGGAGTTGGCCTAAAACGGTGGCTCAGGAGTAATTGATGTGGTGCTTCTGAAATTCTCAGTTCTAATGAATCAGGGCTGCTTTTAGGTCAAGGGAATTAGGAATAGCTGTGTGGCTTTGGTGTTAGAGTGGAGGCCAGTAGACAGAGCTGAGAAAGAGCTGTGGAAGTTTTCTGCTGTCCTCTAAGGTAAGAGATAGTCCTTCCTTGTGCAAAAAAGGTCTACAGGCCTTTTGATGGCAACAAAATGTAATAATGTAATAATAATTTATGTAATAATAATCTTCTGGTCAGAACATTTCTGAGTGTTCAAAGAACATGGTTTGTACCACAGGTTTCTCTTGTGGTTTAAAAGGTATTTTCACAAGCTGGGCAGAACATTCAGCAGTGACATGGAAAAGCATCCCTCAAGCACCCAAAGGATGACCCCATCCTTTGAATAACAACTAGTATTTTGCAGGAATGACACTTTGAACAGTAGGAGCAAAAATCAACACCAAATACTAGGAAGGAATATGAAAGCTTTTACCCATGTTGGTGGTACCAGCTGTTAGTAAACATTCCCACTGCCAGCTTTGTAGTTTGGCAGGTATTACTTCATTTGGGATCCAGTCAACTCTACTCGTAATTTCTAGTGTGAGCAGCATTGTTTTTGAGAGTCGGTGGGTTGTGAGATAAAAACAGGTAAACTCAAAACTCATTGTCTTTTACTGTAGACTACTATTGAAAAAAGTTCCATCAACAATGAAAGCTTTCTGTGTTGGTAAATGGGCAAATGTCTAAGCTATCATATTAGAATATATACTTTGGCAACATCTTGCAAGCTTTTAATCTGTCAGAGAGGCTAAAAATTGCTCAGTGTTCAAATTATCAACATACCCAGATTTTTTTAGTGTGATGGTACTGAGTAGTTCAATGCTTAGAGAAGTCTGGTTTTAGAATAAAGCAGGGACAAATATTCCGCTTTCTTCCTGATTTGAGAATGATTGGAAACTGGAAAGGACAGTGTCTGTTGGTTTTAACATACTGCCAGGGCTGTTTTATCTCTTGTGGAAGCCAAAACAGGGCAAGATGTAGTTGTTAATATAATGCAAATTATTTTTACCCTTTTCTAAACTCTGTAGCTTTGAATATTGTATTTTGATGTTGTGTTTCTCAAGAAGTGCTGCACAGAATCTGATTGGGTTCAGATATGGATTACCTTGGTGGTTCTACAGTATGTTGACTTTTGAATGCCTCCTGACTGTGATTGCAAACGCCTACAGTCCTTTCAAATCACAAGAATAACAAGTGCAACTTAGTTTTGAAATTTCTATGCAGGACAACCTGGAGTCTTGCAAAATCTCTGCGAAACTGCTTGAAGAAGCACAGCTAAGAGGTGACGTGTTACCACTGCGAGCACTCTGCTTTGCTGTGGCAACTGCTCTGAAGCAGGTACAGGATCTGGGTTTTGGTTTGTTTTTTTTTTTTTCATTTGTACCTAAATCTCTGTAATAGCATTGTAGTAAGATAGTGAAAGGAAGCTAACATAGACGAAGGATAACTGATCTATGTAATAACTTCAAGTACTGGAACTTTTAGGTACTCAAAAGAGTAGGATTATAAACAACTCCAATACAAAGTGAACATGGAAATTCAGATATCTAAACATATCTTGAGTCTAATGTACAAGTAGTTTGTGCTATTGACAGTGCCCTACAGAATGTTTTTAGAAAATGAAAAAGAGTTGGGCCGGCAGAGGTAACCATGGACCCAGTCCTGCAGATACTGCTATTTAGTGATGGTTTACTTTAAATAGAATTTAAAAGATAATTTAAAATATTTGCACAATCATCTCTTTAAAATGTTTGTTTTGGAAGGCAAACCCAAAGGCTCTGATATGTATTGACATTCTGCCTGGGAGATGACCTATCTTTCAGGGGGGAGGTTTTCACTGATACAAAAAGGCCCTGAGGCAGTAAAGTGAAAGATTAAGCAGGAGAATAACAGGAATTTCTCAAGTCTAGTATTTTCTCTGCTGTTTATTTGTGTATACAGCTTGAGGAAATTCTGAACCTCCTCTGTTTCATGTCTAAACTGAAGCCAGAGGCACTGTAAGAGCTAGTGATTTGATGTTGTTCATGGATTTGAGGGAATGTAGAATTGTTAAAATATTTTTATGCGCTCTGTGGTCTTTCTTGCGCTGTCTTTGTGAACAGAAACACTGAACAATATCATCACTGAAAGTAATTTATTCATGTGTGTGATGACATGACAGGGCTTCTCATTGGCATTAAGGTTAAAAAACAAAAGTTAAAACTCGTGTTTTGAAAATGGAATAATGCTCCACATTAACTATTCCTTAAGCGGTGTGATCGTTGACGGTTCGTCTTGGTGTGAGTAAGATGTTTCTTGATCCCAAGTAGCTGTGGTTGTTATAATAAATGTCAGTGTAACATCTAGCGTCTGTACAAACCAGTTGATGGCACTATACATGTGTGTGTCCCAAAAGATTAAAATTGCTGGGCAGGATACCCACATTAACATATGCTGCACTTTAAGTACTCTGACATGTGCCAAACTGAGTATGTGTTTAGATCTTTAATCTTTAAGGTGCTCTCATGCTCGGTGTTGGTTACATGCATGCTTTCCTTGCTGATCCGGGGCAGGGAGTACTGTCTTGATGTGCTAAAGAGCCAGATGATGTGGCAACCCCAGCGTGGGGTGTTCCTTTCACAGGCTGGATGCTGTTTGGAGTCTATGGGTCTTGGTGAAGGGGTTCTCTACTGACGCTGGTTTGTGATTCATTGAAAAGTTGTGAAAGACTGCATTTTTCTTGCATGTCACACGTGTTTAACTGTATAATAATTTTTTTTTTATTATTTATCATTCTTTCCTAGAATGATGTAGCACAAGCCAAATTTTATTGTTCCCAGATCTTGAAAACAGAGAACATACTATACAATAATCTTAAAGTAAGTACGCTTGCTTTGTAGTGGACTCCTGCAAAGAAATATGCTATACTGGACAAAAAACTTCCATGTGCAAAGTAACAGAAGGCTGGTTACATAGTCACACATGCATATATCAGTACTGTCAGTGAGGGTGTTTTGGAGCCAACAGGCAATTTCTGGATGAGTTGGATGAGTTACATTCTGAATAGTTTACACTCTCCCCCCATTTTCAAAATTGCTTCCTACCATAGATGGGAATGGAAAGTTGACCAGTCCTACATCTGTGAGTATAAACCCATGAACAATTTCTACTTACGATGTTGTGGCTCTCTGCGTTCTTGCTACAAGAGATTTTAAAGACCAGAGCTCCCAGTAAATCACTTCCTTAGCTGTGCTCTGCCCAGTTCAGGCCTTCTTCAACCCTATGAACCTTAACCACGTATGTACACACAGTTTTTTTCTTCAGTTGCATGGTCTGCAATCTGAGAGAAGGTCTACTGCATGTGCCCTGAAAGTGCCCTGTCTAAGCTATGGAAAAAGTCACTTTATTCAAGAACAGCTAATGCAGCTCCATCAGAAGAGCTTTACCTCCAGGCTTACCCTTCTTTTCCAGGTCCCAGCTGTGAAAATAAAACAAACCTCTGTGGAGATTGATCATTCCCTCTGATTTCTTCACGATAAATTGATTTTTATCAGCACAGCATCTAGAAGTGTATTTTGCCCTGCTTTGCTTCATTTCATTCTTTATCAAACATTTTTAAGATTTGCATCTGACAATAAGTACTTGTGTGGTGTGGTTTTATTTTATTTTTAAGGTTCTTGTCCAGCTCAGATGGGGTTCACTAGAAGAAGTGATAAAGATCTTAGAGGAAGCAGTGGAAGAAGATACTCCTCCCTTTGTGAAAAAAAACGAGTTTTGTGAGCAGGTGGTAAGTACACAGTAATGAGAGAAGGTTCACAGTGTTTGGCTGAGACGTGGTGATGGTGGTTTGGCTACAGAAGTTCAGGTGCCTGAGTTCACCCTATTAAAGTTCTTAGGGTTCTGAAACATTCAGATGCCAAAGGAGCTGTCTGGCTTTCTGTACCATTGGACAAAGCAATTGGCTTTCCACTTCTTTTTTTTTTAATGTGGATCCTGCTCTTAGAAGGTCAAATTCCATCTGAATGTAGGTGAAGCATTTCCTAGTGGCATTAAATGATTTAATCCCTTGTCTTCTGTACGGTTTTCATTTGATGTAAAAATGAGAATAAATTTCTCATTTAAAGTGATATTGTTAGGTAGTAATATTTGCAAAGATCTAATACAGAGAAACAAGATATGGGAAATAATAGCTTTTGCTATTTAACGTTAAAAAATAGCTTTTCTGGTACTGAACACCACGAAGGCTTCCTTCAGAGCACATATGCACCCCTGACAGCTTGCCAGCATTTATGCTGCTTTTCCTGAAGCTTACTGATGTATTCATTTTGAATGTGTCTATGGAACAAGATATTTTAACACAGTGTTAATACTGCAGTGCTTAGCCTTTCACTGCTGCCCGTTAAACAAAATGAATAACTAATACGTAAAATTACAAATACAAGGTAGAAGGGGGGCATACCTTTCAAAACAATCCATGTATATTAACTGCTAAGTTGAAAAGAATTTTTTTTAAGCAGCAGTTAATTTTGTAAATTCATTGCAATGAATGATGCATGTGTCGATGTTGTGTTTTGATTTTGTCTGGCAAATTTGTAGCAGTTCCTAGAAAGACTGAGCATTAGTTCTAACCCATCTTTCCATAAAAAGATTAATGATCAATAACAGTTTTTAAGATATTTACTTATACTTGAGCTCATACTCTGTATGTGGCACACAGAACTTCTCGATATTCTGTAGTCTGTCATTTATTGATTTATACTGGACTGGACTGTACGTTTAGTGTGATACATAATAATAATTAGAATTGTGCTGATCTGGAAAGTGGAATCCAGGAAGCAATTACATTTCCTGGTTTTAAATAGAAATAATTGTGTTAGTCTGTACTAGGACTGTACAACTTTGAGGAAGTTTTAAATCTAATAAACTCTCTCTAATAGGTATCCAGTGCATTTCCACCATTGTCTGGTGATGTATAATGTGTGCTGTGTGAAATGCACTTCTTATGAGTCATTGCATTAGCCACATGTCTTATGTGGTGTATTTTTTTTTCCCCTTTGAGTGATTGCTGATCTTCAATACAGTGGTTGAATGAGATCTTCACTTGCTGAACTGTAACAGACTTCGTTTTCTCTGCTTTAGCTGACTACCGTCAGGGAAAAGATGGAAGAAAACCCTGACCTTTCTGCCAAATTAGGAAATATTTATACGAAACTACAAGCTTCAGGACGGATAACCATGTGCACACTGGAAGACATGCTTTTCCAGATTCCTAGTTCAAAGAAGACCCCTGCAAAGCTGTTACATCAGAAGCCATTGGGTTATCAGGCTGCTAAACCACTTCGGTCAAATCTGTTGTTGGAGTAGTTCTGTATTTGATGTTGTTAGCATCTCCTAGAAGCCAGGCTCAAATAAAATGCCTTCTCCCTTCCTCCACAATGAACAATTGTGGGTTTTTTTTGGTCTGAAACTGCTTTTTAAATACAGATCAGGTAGCTTCCATGTGTCAATTTTGCTAAAAACAAGCCATGACAGTGGTTAATTGTGTGTTGTTCAAAAATGGAGTGATAGAGTGGTTTGAAGTTTTTCTTCAGGCACTTAAATCGGGATTTTCCTATGCCAAGCATCCTCATGGAAATGAACACGTATGGAAGTGCTTTAACTGTTTGTTCAAATTCTGTGCATCTCAAGAGAATCAGAGGAAAGCAAGCATATTTTGTTCCCTTTAATATCTGTCTTCAGAAGCAATATATCAGTTTGGTTTTTTATATCAAATGGTAGCATGGAAATGCTGTGGGAGGTAGGGTGGTATCCAGCTGGCTCTTTTCTTGCTTGAAGGAGATTCCTGAACAAAAGTTAGAGCCTCAGATTGAGTGGCTGCATGTATCGCTTCCTTTTTTTTTCTGATTTTTTAAATTTAAATTTTCTAATTTTAAGCCTCCCAGGGTGAGCAGACCTTGATATAAATTGGCAACTAAGTTCTAAAAAGTTTTATAGAGCAAGTATGATCACTTTTTTGGACCAGAATTACATATTGTCAGCATAATTCACTCATATGCAGAGCAAGTGGTCATAACAACAGTACAAAGAAGCTTCTTGGAGCCAGCTTTAATGATTCCAGGCCAAATGTGCTTGGTTCTAGTAATATAAAGCTGGTTGTAACTGTAAGTCCTGTATTATCCCCAAATCTCTTCTCATTCACCATCTGGAACAGAAGAAATTGGAAGCAGCTCTACCTTGGCTGGCACCGGGATACTTTTGGTGTGTTTGTGGCAATGCAGTGGTGACCCTGTTGGTGTGGAACTTGGGAGTCTGATGAGGACAAGGCAAGACGGAGCCCAGCTTGGTACTCTCCAAGCTGGGCAGCCTTTTCTCCCCTTCAGTGTCTGTTCTTTTTATTTATTTCACCTCTCCCTGCCTCAAGCACATGTCAAAACTCAAAAGGGTTGTTTCTGCCAAGGAACCTCTGTGTGCCACACGAAGTTTTGCTGAAGCCAGCGAGTGTGTCAGTGTGAAGAAACAAGAACCCGTCCGTGCAGAAACACATCTTCAGCCATCAAAGCAAACCTGGCTACAGCAGGTCGGAGGTTTCCTTCTGACGCTCCAACGCTGTAGCTCATTTCTGTCATCAACGTGTTGCTAATACTACAGTGGACAAAGCTGTTACACAGTGGATGGAATTTCATTCCAGTGAAATGTGAAGAAGAACTTGAAGTATGTCTCATATCTTTGAAATGTGAGAGCAGTTTCTATGAGTGGTTGGATGGGTTGAAGCGCTACATACATTAGTCTAAGAACACAGCTAATTACTCGTTCTGTAATATTGTGTAGTACACAATCCCATGCATAATTTAGGATTTTAATTTTAATTTTTTTTCCCCTCAGCTGGAAATTCTTTCAACATTTCCAATAAAATATAGCCCTTAACTAGCTCTCCGCAACTAAGTTTGATACAGGATTTGTAAAGGCTGTTTGCAACGTGGCAAGGATTAGTTTCAAAAAAATTAAAGGATTGAACTACTCTTCAGTATACTATCAGGACAACTGTTTGATGTAAAACTACATTTTTACAAGCAATAGAAGATAGTTTGTCCAGTTTAGCCTGTTACATAGCAAACATATAAGATGAATTCTTTTTATTTTCCTCATTGGGCGTTTTCAGACTTGTATTAATTGACAGAAGTTGGTTCATCCTAGGACTGAGATGCACATGTCAGTTTGTTTGTTTTAATCTGAACGGGTTAGATTCCTGACTGAGGCTGTATCCTACCTGCAACTGAAGTAATGATAATTTCTATTACAATTGTTGATATAGCTGATATTTTGTATTCTTTTTTCTCACTACTTGTTTTCTGAGGCTGATTTACTCAGCTAACTATTCCGTAAATAGCTAGCTATTAAGTCAATAATTTGTTTTAGAGAAACACCATTTCTTCGTCCTGAGAGAGAAGGAGCATGCCTTTAAATAACTAACAAAGCTTCAGAAGAAAGAGAACGTAGGGGCTCGAGAAGGATTAAAGGGTAGGTTCAAAGAAATACACACATTATTCAGCTAATTAAACATTTAAATATTGAACATTGTTCTGGAAGTGGTGTAAAAGACTGGTAACATCCCCCCTTACATAGGAGAAAAGAGCAACTTCTTGTACTTATGCAGCTGATTTCAAACAGTTTCATTTGTTTCATACAAGTTGCAGAGAGGCTTGTTAATCAGGAAAGCTTGGATTTGAATGTGAGTTTATAAATTTACCTCTGGGTGCATCAAGGCCCTGAGCACACTGACTTTTGTGCAGAAGAGTCTTCAGCCATGTGCTTAGTTCAGTGTTCTTAGGAGTGGTTGGCTCATGGTTTCCCAGGATCAGGAAGCCAAGCCTGTCTAAAGCTAGGCAGGTACTTAGGGAGGGGTTTTGCTGGGCCCAGGTGGCTGGAATGTCAAGGCCTGAGATCCCAGAGAGCATTTCTTGGAGACAGCCCCAGAGAATAGAATGTAGACTGTATTACTGCAGCAAGCGAAATTATTAGACTTTGCTTATGTGGACTTTTAATCAAGGATGAACCTTGATGTTGAAAAGAAGGCAAAGTTGTGAAATCAATTACTAGATTTAATTTTTTTTGGCAAACAGTCTGTTAAAAAAAATACAAAGGTGTTTGCATTTCAAAGTGCATCACTGCATTTTTTTTCTTGGCTTCACTGCAAGAGACTTCTGTAGGAAATGCTGCTTTATGTGGTAAGTAGCTCAGATAAGGATCTTTTAGGGACAGTTTTGTGGGAAGGGGTTGCTGTTTATCATATTCAGATATTCTTCCTGCAATGAAACAAAGCATGAGGTTTGTGTTTGTACTTGGACTCCAGCAGCTTTTTTTGGAACAGTGATCCAAGAGACAGCAGGTGGCGTTTCTTGATCATACTTTGCTTCCGATGAGGTTTCCAGGGATAACTTTTACCTGCAGTGTTGTTTTGTAAAGGCAGGGCAGAACAAACAGTTTGCCCCGTGTTTAACATGTGCCTTCTTAAAAATGAAAAATCCAGGTGTTAGTCAGCAGCCTCCAATGCTCAGTGACAGGCATAGGCTGCAAACCTATAGATTTACAGCATTTAATTTGAAACTTACTGCTTTTATTGAAACTCGTCTTTGCCAATGATCACAATGCAGTTTGTACAGTATTCTGAGGAAACACTAATCAATGGCCTAGGAGACAGGCTGCTGATGTCCATTCTGTCACCTCAATGACAGTTATACAGGCTTTGCTATACCTTTAGGAGAAGGTTGGGCACCTCTTCCAACTTGATTTGTAAAAGCATTCATTTTTTACATTCACATGGGATCTGGATTGTGTGCAGCCTTCAAAGGACTGATACTTCCCTGGTTCTGCTTTTCTCCATGGGTTAATACCTCTTTCTTTTTTACACTCCTTTCCACAAGCATCCTGAGTCTTGGTAAGGAAGGATCACTTCTTCTGGGCTTTTCCCAAGTTAATTTTCTGCTTGAAAGCAATGAAAATGAAGGTGAAAGGCTTAGCTATTACAGGGGAGCTCAGGAATGCTTCCAGACCTCAAAAACAGTTTTTTCTGTATTTAATGAGCCTTCTACACAAGTTTAAATAACTTTTGAGACAAAGATCTGTAAGAACCTTGCAGCACTATAGAAAGTGGGAAGACCTATAGTGTATAGGTCTATAGCTGTTCAGCTTCAGATTTGCTATTTTTTCCCTTGGGGTAGTTTCAGATTGCATCCTTCTGAAAATTTTTATTGCAAAATGAGCAGAGACTTGTTTATTTGTTTGTTTTAAAGCTGCTTCTCTGGTGGCTGCTTACGTGCCCTTGTGCTGTCACATACTCCTTAACAAGTTCAATAAAAGTAGGTGTTGCCCACACAGCCCCTTCCTCCTCTGCTTTTTTCCTCCTGCTGTTTACAGTGTTTGGAACACAGCAAATGTCTGATGGTCTGTTCCCCTGTAATGGCTAATTAAGTCACCTTTTAATCTGATTGATAAATTTAAGCAGCAAGAGGGGGTAGGAAGGCTTAAAACTACTGGTATTGGCCTCACATTTTGTAGTGTGAAATACGGTGCTATTTTCATATCTATCTTTGTGCTATTGTGAGCTAGTCTGCTGAAGACCTTCAGACTTTACCTCCCCAAGTGTAGATGCTGTTTTTTGCAAATACTGACGTTCTAACTACAAAACCTTCCTTATGCTGTCAGGTAGAGTCAGCTCCCAAGTCCCTGTGGCAAGCAGCAACTCAAAATAAATGCAGAAGTGCTGGTATCAGAGGAAAGTTGAGTTGGGGGCCATCTGCACAAATCAGACATGGCATCAGAGACAGCTGAGCCTGAACCTGGTGGCCACATTAAGGGTAAAAGTGGGAGACTCCCTCCTATGGAGGTGAGGAGAGCAATCTGACAACCAGTCTGGAAGTTGTGGAGGTGCTGCCCAGGCTTTTTCATCCTTTGGACTATTCCACCTTGCTGATCACCTGTGATGCCGCTGGGACTAACCTGGAGCACATTAAGGGTAGCTACACAGCACTGGGGATGAGGGTGAAGGGCAAGGGGAGCAGATGGTGTCTCCTCAATCCTGTCTGTGAGAGAGGGAAACACCTGAGCAGGAGTGGAGTCATCCATAGAATCATAGAATGGTTAGAGTTGGAGGGGACCTTAAGGATCATCATGTTCCAATGCACCTGCCATGGGCAGGGACACCTCACACTAGACCAGGTTGCTCAGAGCCCCATCCAGTCTGGTCTTGAACACCTCCAGGGATGGGGCACCCACAACTTCCCTGGGCAACCTGTTCCAGTGTCTCACCACCCTCACAGTAAAGAATTTCTTTCTAGTTTCTGATCTAAATCTTCCCTCTTCCAATTTAAAACCATTGCCTCTTGTCTTACCGCTACACACACTGACAAAAAGTCCCTCCCTATCTCTCCTGTAGGCCCCCTAAGCCTGATCCAGGGTGTCACAGGCAGGGCTTTGGCGTCTATGACCACAGTCACAGCAAGGGCTACTGAGCCGGGATATGCTATGCTTGACAAAAGGTGGTAACGGTGTCTTTGCAAACACGCTTCCCAACCTAATGAGGAAGGTTTTACAAGAGGTATGCCATGGAGAGCTACCATAATCTGGAGAGAACTGAGGGCACAAAAGGCAAAGAAGATGCGTCTGGGAGACAGCATGACAGGGCAGGCTCTCACACTGCCCCTGTGAAAGCAGCACAACTTGTCAGCCATCTCAAACGCCTATACACAAGTCCACGTAGGATGAGGAAGAAGCAGGACCGTCTATGCATAGCTGCAGAACTAAGTCCTCATTAGTGTTGTGGAACAGCCCTTATGACTAGACTGCTGCAATGGAGGGATGCAGGAAAGATAGGGGTGGGCAGGGATGGCAGAGAGGTCATCTGCCTATGAATGGAGCTATGCCTTTGGACCAGTCATGAGCCAGTGGTGAGCTTGTGGGTAAGGATCAGAGGACGGACCAGCACAGGTGATGCTGCAATGGGTATCTGCTACATCCTATCTGATAGAGAAGCGAGGGCTGGTGAAGCATTCTTTAGGCAACTGGAGAAAGTCTCAGTCACAGGTGGTAGAACTCATCAGTGACTATCACCCTGCTGGAAAGGCAACATGGCTAGGCATAAGCAACCTAGGAGATTTCTGGAACATATTGAAGATAATTTCTTGAGGCATGTGACTGATGAACTGGTAAGGGAAGGTGCTCTTAGCCCTGTGACTGACCTGTGACTGTTGCTCACCTGAAGTGAGCAGCAACTGACAGACTGCGTGGAGGGCAAGGGCAACATTTGCTGCAGCAACAATGACACTTCTGGAGTTTAAGGTGCTGAGAGGAGTAAGCTATATCCAGGACTTTAGGAAAGTAGGTTTTGGCTTGTTCAGGGACTTGCTTCTAGGATCCTGTAGGAAACTTTCCTGGAACAAAAGTGTCTGGGGAGACCTTATTGGTCTTCAAGAATGGCCTCCTCAGAGCACAGGAATGATCCATCTCAACGTGCAGAAAGACAAGCAAGCTGGCCAGCATGGATGAACACAGAGATTTGGCTGAGCTCAAACATGAAAAAGATGCACACAGAATGTGGAAACAGGGATAGGCTACCTGAGAGGACTGCAAAGACATTGCCCACATGTGTAAAAAGGGAGTGAGGAAAGCCAAAACTTAGCTGGAATTGAAACTACAAAGGGAAGTGAAGCGTGGCAAGAAAGGTTTTTTTAAGTACAGTCAGGAAAAGACAAGGAGAGTGTGGTCCTACTGGTTAGTGAGGCAGGGAAACTAGTGACAAGTGATGGAGAAACGACTGAGGTACTCTGCCTTTTTGCCCCCAAATGCATCAGGGGAAAAGAGTCTGAAAGAAATGGGTTTCCTAAGCTTAAAGAAGAGAAGGCTCAGGGAAAATCTTATTCCTGTCTACAGCAGCCTGATCAGAGGACAAAAAGAAGGTGCAACTAGATTCTTCTCATAGATGTATGATGATAGGATAGGGAACAATGGACACATGTTTAAACATAAACATTCTCGTCAGGTATTAGGATAAAAGAAGTTATCCTAAGGGTAATCAAACCCTTGAACAGGTTGCCCAGAGAGGATGTAAAATCTCTATTCTTGGACGTCTCCCAGACTGAAGTTGACATGGCCTAAACAACCTGATCTGATTAGACGTGCTCTGAGCTGGGCTTTGGCCCAGATGNGGTGTCAGGGTTATGAGGTACAATGAAAGTTCTGGACTCAGACCTGGCCTCTCTGCTGCCCTTTTGCTATCCACAGCATAGCAGTGCAAATTTCCAAATCATATGACAATCATGTGCTGTATGAATAGGCAAGATGATAGCTAATCTGGCTAATTCCACCCTTTGGACTGGAAATCACCAAATTTAGCTAGATGAGGTATAGTAAGAACAAGAGGTTTTGGAACTCAAGACTCAGCAGTGATCTGGTAGACGTGCTGAATGGGCATGAATAGTCTTTTCAGCAGTTCTTTATAGGACCCGTGTTATGCTGTCAAACATGACTCTTTTTTAATAGTAAACTTCTCTGAGGTCAAACATCAAAAATTCTTGGGAGGGCATTTGAAATGAGTTCAAGAAGACTGTCAAGGTACTTTTATCTAAGGGGTAACATTTTGCTCCTTTTCCACAGCTTGTCTGAATGATATTGTAAAATCCAAGATTGAAAGGGATATAAGATCAATGTTGTGTTGCTACTCAAAATGTTCGAGAGAGAACTGGTGTCCTCAGCCTCTGATTCAAATATTCAATTGCTACGTTCTCCATTTAGACCCATAATTATTGCTACTTGTCTGCTTTGATTATGACACACCTGCTGGTATTTTGGCTTAAAGTGCTGGTACACAGTTTTCACAGACAGTTCACACGTATAGTCTTTTAATTTCACATACTATCAGCCTTTGTCTTCTGAAACTTCACAATTTGCCAGGACAAAAGAAAATAGACATCTCAGATGAGCTTTGCTTTACCATATCAGTAAGAACAGGCCATTAGAGCAAAGGCATTAATGATTCTTGCTATCCATGGAGTAATTTAAGGGGACATCTTTTCTATACAATATCAAAGCAAATAATGATGTAAACTAGCACTATGTTATCAGCAATCTGCTCTAATTTTGTTACCAAATAACCACAGCTCTAAGTGCAGGTCACACCCACTGCCTGCGTCAGGAATGAGGCAGAAAGAAAAAAAATGTGCACTCACTTTTGTCAGACACAAAGCTTTGACTTAGCTGCTTGGGCTGGTGGTGTCCTTGGACAGGAGACATGACTGTTGTTTGTCTGAAATAGCTGGGGCTCTTTGTTCCTGGAGTCCCAAGGGGATGGGTGCTTGCAGTGACCTGCATCTGCATCCAAGCATGCACCACTCCAAAACCGAGATTTTCCTCTTAGTTCATATTAAAGGTGTTTTATTCCCAAGGCTTTGTACTCAAGGTAGATTGTAAGATATGCTTTTCATGTTCAATTTCCTAGGTCCTGAGCTAGTCCTTGCTCTCGGTTTCTATGCAATTAAGGGAAGTCTGTAGGGGTCTCAGTCCCATTGACCTTGGTGAGATGCTTGAAGAGAGATTCGGACCTTGACCACACCCAGCAGAAACTGCACTATCCAAATAAAATGCAAAATTACCCACCTCTAGTCTTGCTTGTGCTAGGTAATTCAGGCTAACTACCATGCAAGAAATTACCCCATTTAATTTAGGAAGAGGAAATGTCTTGTTGCAGGAGACTTGGCAGCACCAATCTTGATGGAAATTTTTAGAAAAGAATAATGGAAAAGGCAACTTAATAATAACATTTAGAACAGCTGAGAATGCAGTGTGAATTCCCAGGTAAGAACTCCCTGGTAATTACTCCATCTATAACTACTTAGAAGTACTGTCACACTTCTTTCAGCTTTATGCAGTAAGTAGCTCTTGCTATGGATGGCAGGATTTTAACAATGAGGGGGGTTTTGTTCCTGGTATAACCATTAGCAAGAGTGGCCCTGCACTCCTTTCCATGTGCTGCAGAATGCTGCAGAATGGGAGCTACTCCAGCATCACTTGTTAGAACAGGCAAAGGAATCAGTTCACAAATCCATTTTACTTAATTTAAAAAAGTCCTAAGCATGTGGTTGTGTATGGTTAAACATTTGCAAAATAATTTGAGAAACTTCTCATCCTCCTTCTCTATAATACCATCACTTGGGAAGAGGTAAAGGGAAGGGAGGAAAAAAAAGGAGAAATAGAAGGCAGAGACATTGTTGAGAACTTCTTCTTTACATTTGAAGTTTTATCAGTTCTCACATCAGAATGACAGAAAAAGAGAACTGTGATGGAGAAAGGATGATACATCTATAAAATTGCCCTAGTGGTTTAGTACTTTCAGGGGAAATTCAGACCACAGAATCTGCTCTGCTGCACTTTTACTACCCTTTGGAAGGGTTTAAGATTTGTAAGCACTGGCAAATGAAAGCTTTGAAAAATGCCTCACAAAATGCTAAAGAAAAAGTGTATGCCTGATTCTAGAAAAGAATCTGTGGTGGCTGTTGCTCTAACACAGCTCTCTATGGACAGCCACACAGACGGAAAAATCAGGATGACAAATTTCAGGCCTGAAGTTCACACAGTATGCACCTTTGCATGGGCAGAACCGGTCAGGCTGCAAGGCATTTGTCCCTCAAGTTGCCATGTATCCTTCTCTGCTACGACTATCCAGACAAAGTAGTTTTTTACCTCAAAGAATGTGATGGGAAAAGTGTGATGCCTTGTCATGTTCAAATTATCAAAGCCAGTTTTAGATTTTTCATTTGTTTTACCTATGTTAGTGACACATGTCTTGGACCCATTTTTTTATTTTTTTTTCAAACTAATCACAGAACTGCAGAATAACTTACATGGGAAGAGATTTCTGGAGGTCATCTTGTTCTACCCCCAATTACATATCAGCAGAGAATAGCAATGAAACGTTAAGTCAGAGAAAGGAAATTCAAATCCTCGCCAGTTCAATTTTAGCCGTATGGGTGTAGCTCCCTTTTCTTCCAGTGAAATACAGCTTGTTCTTTCACTTTTTATTCATTTTAAGAGCCATATGTTTTCAGTCAATTGTCTTTTTTTATACCTGTTCATAATAGCTCTTCTTCCTGCCTTGCTTCTAAGATGACTGTGCTCCAGACTCTTTAGAGTGCTTTAAGAATGTGCTGAGAACCTCTCTAAATCAGGGCCTGTACTAGTAACTAGCTTTTGTTGTTTTCTTCCTGAGCAGGGGCACCTAAAAATATCCTCTGACCTCCAGAGAGATGAGCAAAGAACTGTTCTTCCACTGAGAGATGATTTCAAATCTCTCACTGCTGTGGCACCATTTTTTTTCTGCCCACAGTCTGTTTCTTGCTTACTGGCTAAGTGTAATCAGTCATCCCCTAGTACAGGTGAATCTTTCCTGTCAACTCATATACAAGTCCCATTTGTTTCATTAATGTTCTGTTTATATTTACACTGTTCTTTTAAATGTCAGAGTGGATGTACAAGTCAGGACTTCCCATGTCAGTAATTTGATAGAGTACCTATAAAATTAGCCACTTTTATCTCCCATAAATTCCAGGGATGGTGTGTTAGTGTTGTTTTTTCCCAAGGATATTTGTTCAAAGATCTCTTGCCAAATCCTGATGGCATACTAGAAATGTCCAGATCATGGAAAGAGTTTGCAACCTGCCAAAATAGCAGCACTAAAAAGCAATATCCTAGTATGGCTCTTATTATTCCTGTGTGAGATGTATGTTTTTTATAAGGCTTATAAGTGACATTGGACTTGCTGTGCTTTCTCTTCTCCTCAGATTTGAATGTCCAAAGAGAAAACTGTTTTCTTCCAAATGAACTTTAGCAGTCAGACATTTTCTGTGGTCCCAAGATGACAGGTTTGTTTCTTCTCCCTTCTGCTCCCATATAAAGCCAAGTGTGATTTTCCCCACTGTCCATGGTGTTCCACTTGGTCCTGTTGCTTCCCTATCATTTAGCAAGAGGTGTAGCCCTGTGCTCAATTTGCCAGTGAGAATATCATGCATGTTATTATAACATTTTGCTTGCATAAATGCTTAGTCTTCCTGTTAGCTGTAGGAAATAATTTACACACATGGGGTTTTGTCTTATAAATATTCAAGGTCAGCCTTCTAAATACTGCAACAGGCCATTAGGGTGTGTTTTGAGCTAGAATGCTCATTTAATTAGTCTGGACTTTCGTGCAGACAGCCTGGAAGCTGAAAACTGGAGTTGTACCATGCTTGCTGGTCTTCTGTTTGGTTTCTTAATATCTCTTTCCTTGAACTTGCACATTCAGAAAGGGGAGCCATGAAGACAGAGTGGTAGGGAAGAGGAAGTGAGAGCTACTTCTCAGTGTCAGAAGAAAACTACATCAGTGGGTGTTCATTTCATCAGAGCTGTTTTCCTATCCTTGATGCAGTCACAACTCCTGATGTGAATTAGGGCAAATCAGAGAAATGAGGAAGGGTAGTATCAAATCAACTGGTTCACAGGTATGCTGAGAATGTTTCCAATCTGTTTCCACATTCATGATATCCTATTGAATAGCCCAATATGCTCCCAATTAATCATAGGATTGTCTGTGTTGGAAGGGACCTTTAAGATCATCAAGTTCAACCATCAACCTAACACTGAAAAAAACTATCACTAAGCCATATCTATAAGCAACACATCTACGTGGCTTTTATATACCTCCAACGATGGTCACTCAACCACTTCCCGCGGATGCCTGTTTCAAATCTTGACTACCCTTGCCATGATGAAAGTTTTCCTAATATCCAATCCAAACCTCCCCTGATGCAACTTGTTGACATTTTCTCTTGTAGCATCACTTGTTACTTGGGAGAAAAGGCTGAACCCCATTTCTAAGACCTCCTTTCAGGTAGCTGTAGAGAGTGTTATGGTCTCTGCTCAGCTTCCTTTTCTCCAAGATAAACAACCTTAGTTCCCTCAGCCACTCCTCACAAGGCTTGTTCTCCAAATCCCTCACCAGCTTTGTTGCCTTTCTCTGGACACCCCCAGCACCTCAATGTCTTTCTTGTAGTATATTTCAAAAGAAGACACATAGAAAATGTGTGTAATGCTGAATAATGGAATCAGTTCCAGTTCCACTGTGCAATGCTGTTAACTTAGACAATTTCCTGTGAATGGCATTAGGGACTGCCATCTCTCTCATTAGGACCACAAGTGAGACATATCCTCTGTACGCTGCAGTGACTGGACTCACTAAGTTGAACTGAAATCTGTTCCTCACAACCACCTGACATAATTTAACTAACCTGATTCCTGACTTGCTAGACAGAAAGATCAAGGGATTAAGAAGTAACATTTACGTGATGAGATTATTCAAAGTATCTTGTAGACCAATATGTACTTAGAGCCAAACTTTTGATATTTTCTTCGGTTCCAGACAAACCATCTCTGGAAATTTGAAGACTGATTTTCAGATGCTGTTTTACATGGATTTTCTGTGCTGTCTGGTAGCTTAGAAAATCAGGTACAAGGAAGGCTGTCCCAGAAATGAGGTACCTCAGACTGGATGCCTTTTGCAAAAAGGCACTTTGGGCTGGTAGCTATACAGTATCTCGACAACTTTCAGCTGTGAAATTAATTAATACTTCCTGGCAGTGCAGTCACATGCCCACTGTAAGGGTTCTTAACCAAGTGGTTTTACTTCCAAAGCCCTTCCTTGTGCCAGAAATAGAGGTGCAGAAGAATGATGGTAAGCAATGTAATCTTGTAATTTTCCTACACTCCTTGCAAATCCAAATATCCTGAAATCTTGACAGTTTTTAAATTCCAGCATAATTAGCCTGAAAAATTCATAAAACCCAAGGTGTTTGAATGTTTCCATAATACTTATTTTATCTTGGAATAGAACTACTTTTGTATTGCAGCATCCCAATAGGCTTCATCCAAATATATGAAGCTCCTGGGCTTCTGTAGCAACTCAAGAAAACCGAATCCAGACCTCCACTGGTAAAAATTGTTGTACACCACTTTGCTTCAGCACCCAATATGTAGACTTTGTAAATGTAGTTAAAAGGGCAGCTCAGAGAATGCTGTTGTTTAAACAATAAGCAGAAACATAATGAGTGAGAATGCTTCCTGTTTCCTTAAATCACCCTAAGGGAAAAAATGAAGGTATAAAACTGAGAATACCAGACATTCTTTAAAAGTGCCTTTTGTGTAATAGAGACAAATTCCATCCCGAAGTATATAAAAACCTACAGTAGATTTGTGATTTATTGCACAAAGCTAAATTCATCTTATATTCTTCTTTTTGCAAGTGAATAATCCCCCTATTTTTTGTAAGATTTATGCCTCATCATCTGCAAGGTTATTTGTGTATGCCCCCCTGCAAGGAAGCCATTCTCCTATTGATTTTTATCTACACACATAGTTCTCTCTTTCTCTGGTGGGGCAGTGTTACCACGCAGCATGAACCTTATGCTCTGCCAGGTGAGACAGGAGACAGGGACCTTTACCTTTGTTACAGACAGGTATTTCTTTGTGCATCTCATGGCTGCTGCTGCTGCTGCCTGTAGCTACAGCCATTCTCTATTGTTTCCTGGTCATTCACATTTATGGAATAAACTGAGACTCCAAATTCACCATTTGTACAGCAAAACAGTGGTGAAAATGTCTTGCTAAATCTGGACCAGTCTATGTCAGGTTTGTGAAGGCAGAGCGAGGCTGCAGTGGTTTTTTAGTGACGGATTCATGTGTTTGAAAACTAGTAAGGCCAAAGGGCTTTCTGAGAAAAGAAAATGTTCTGCTTGCATTCTCCATTGAAAGCCAGCTGGTGCTTTTGTGCACTTCCTCTCGCTAATGGTAAATGTGATACTGCTCTTCTGGCATAGAACAACTTTTTGTGTGCATAAACTATATATTCTGCTTGTAGGCTATAAATTTCAGCAGCATGGACAGAAACTGGGCAAAGAGACAGAACAGTATTTTGCTGCTTCATGGGACCAGGTAGTTGCATGTGCACTTTGAAGCATGGTAAATTAAATAATGTGAGATTAGCTCACAGAATTACAAAGCATTTATGGCTGTAATCAGACCTCACATGCAGGAAAAGCAGTCTTACTCATACCAACCATACCAATGCATGGGTTACTTCCACAATTCTTTCTTGAAACTTGTGATCTACCTGCTGGCCCAGTCCTTAACTTTATTGAGATCTCTCTGTGCCAAGACTCTGCAATTCATAGTGTCAGCCTCTAACCTTGGTTAGTGCCACATTTCAATTATGTTAAGCAAAATGTTTCTCTGCATCTACAGATCCTCTCGTTTGAGTCTCCCATGGCTCCACTACAACTGACTTAAACCTCCTCTTGTCTATGTAGTATATAATCCCTCATGCTTAATGTCATACATGGAGACTTTGAATAAATAGAATGTGTAAATCATTTGCCTAGTTGTCCTTCACAGATTTTGACAGGGCTGGAGAAAGAAATTAAGCACATTCCCACTGGCTGAAAGAGAAACTGGCTGTACACTACATGCAAAAAATTTTGTATTTTACAGGTATAAAATTTCGTATTTTATACAGGTATAAACCTGTAATTTATGAAAAAATGCCTTTGATAATGAGGATTGGGTTTTCTTATAGCAAACTTGGGCACTTGCTAACTCATTTATTATTAATGTGATTTTCCAATATACATTAATGTGGTTTCCTTTACAAGTTGCGCGCTCTGGATCTTCTTACTTTTCCTATATGGGAGAACAATAGCAGGAAGGAGAAATATGTGTGTATTATTTAAACTGAGGAAGGGACAAGTGCAAAATTAAGTGACTTCTAGTTCAATAGCACAAAATGTTTACAGTAATTTAAATGAGAACCACTTAGATATGTGCTAAGAAGATATTTGCAAGCACTGATGTCATGCAACGATAATGATACATGAGCTACTATTCTAATACTTTTACGGCAAGGTACAAGGAAGTAACTACAATATCCTGAGAAAGAATGCAATGGACATTTGTTAAAGCACATTAGGCATTTACGAGGTCACATGGATGTTGAAGATTGGGAAAACAGCTCTGAAGTCTGATGAAGCAGAGATTTGGGGCAATTTTATATGATCTCCCTAATATAACACTATAGTTAACATTCATAAATCTGTGTGCCTCTCCTTCATTATAGGAATCTTATAAGGAGAAAAATGTGCTATCTACACTGGTTTATGTGTTTTGTAATAATAATTTACATTAGGTATCCAAACATATACTTGAAATATTCATGTGAATAATTTCAACAAAAACTTTAATAGCAGGCATTTTGTTATTAGAGTGACTCAGAGCATTTTACAGAGTGTACATTAGAGTCATTAGTTCTATCTTTACTGTTAAATGACAGGCCTTAATTTTCAGCTAGGTTCCAGTGACTCACCACACTTAACCTTAGCTGACAGATGGGACATATTTTCTAGCTTAACTGCTCTTCGACAGAAAACTAAATTTTCGATGAAATTTCCCACCAAATATTTTCTGCCTTCTATGAAGAAGAATAAACTTTTATTTTGGCCAAATCATGGGGTTTCTTGAAATCAGTAGAGGTGTTCTTTGTGGTTAAGGCTTATTTTATTTCAGCTAAAACTGAAGTTTTCTGAATGGAGTCTTTGTAAAGTGCTGTCTATCACAGAATTATAGAACCATGGAATTCTTAGAGATGGAAGAGACCTCTAGTCTGACTCCCCTGCTAGAGCAGGATTGCCTAGAGCACATCACTCAGGACAGCATCCTGGCGGATCTTGAAGATCTCCAGAGAAGGGGACTCTATACCCTCTCTGGGCAGCCTGTTCCAGGGCTCTGTCACCCTCACCCTAAAGAAGTTTTTCCTCATATTCAAATAGAACTTTCTGTGTTCCAGCTGGTGCCCATTACCCCTCATCCTGTCACTGGGAAATACTGAAAAGAGTCCAACTCCATCCTCCTTCAACTCACCCTTCAGATACTTACAAGCATTAATGAGGTCTCCCCTCAGACTTCTCCAGGTTAGAGTCCCAGCTCTCTCAGCTTTTCATCCTAAGGCAGGTGCTCCAATCCCTTAATCATCTTTGCTACCCTCTGTTGGACTCTCTCCAGTAGTTTCCTGTCTCTCTTGAACTGGGGAGCCCAGAACTGGATGCAATATTTCAGTTGTGGCCTCATCAGTGCAGAGTAGAGGGGGAGAATGACCACCCTCTACCTACTGGCCACACTCTTCTCTATGCAGCCCAGGATTTCATTGGCCCTCTTGGACACAATGGCACATTGCTGTCTCATGGATAGTTACTATCTATCAGGACACCCCACATCCTTTTCCTCAGAAATGCTTTCCAGCAGGTCCGCCCCTAACCTATAATGGTGGCTGGATTTCGTCTTCCTCAGGTGCAGGACTCTACACTTGTCTTTGTTGAACCTCATTAGGTTCTTCTCTGCCTAGCTCTCCAGCCTGTTCAGGTCATGCTGGACATCAGCACAGCCCTCTGGAGCGTCAACCAGCCCTCCCAGTTTGGTATCATCAGTGAACTTGCAATGAATAAACTACATCTTCTATCATATGTCTTGGGTCTGCAAGCACAGCCCATAATTTTCTTTCTTTTTAGAGGAAGAGAGCACATAGTGCCTTCCCAGAGGCTTCATCCAGAAAGGGATCCTGGACAGTAGAGAAAAATAGCATTCTGACTGAAAAATCTCTTTCAGTCTGTGACTGTATTGTAGCACCTGGCCCTAACCATCATGCAGGCCTCTTTTCATGGGGTTCTGCCCCTCCTTTTGCTCATTTGACATGATCTTTGAGGTTTCACACAATATCAGGTCAACTGGACACCAAAAATGAGAAGCTTTAATTGAGTGTCAATAGCAGGGTCAAAACTATTGGCTAAAAAGAAACAGCCAAAAATCAATAAATCAATATGAATCTTCAGCAGCTTGAAGGTTGCTCCCACTAAACCTACGATGGGATGGCTGCACCACACTTTGCAAAGCTTTTGACATGATCTCACATAGTAGCCTAGTACCCAAATTGTTGAGACAGAGATTGGATATGTCAAGTAGGTCACGTAGGTGGAAAATTGGCAGGATTACTGGGCTCAAGGGGTTATGTATCCATGAGTACAGTACTTAGTCCTGCTATTGGTTGGTCACTCAACATGTCTCTCAGGGACAGAAACTGCGACCTATACTGTTTAATGTCTTTGTTAATGGCCTGGATGATAGGAAGTTCATCTTTAGCAAGCCTGATGATGATACCAAGACATGGAATGGTAGACATGCTGGAGGGAGTGCTGAGAGGAAACTGAAAATCTCAATAGGCTGGAGAAATTGGGTGACAGGAGTCTCAGAAAGTTTAACAAGGACAAGTCTGAAGTCCTGCTAGAGAATAACCTCCTGCAAAACTACAAAGAATGGGATAAGTGGTTGGAAATTAACTTTGCAGAGAATATTTATGTGCAGATATGCAACTGCCTCATGAGAAGATATGGAGGAGACAGAGCCAGACTCTTCCTGGAAGTGTACAGTGACAGAATTGGAGACAAAAAGAGCAAATGAGAACAGGAGAGTAAGAAACAATTTCCACCAGAAAACTTCCATCACACTAGAACAGATTTCTCTGAGAAACTGTGGAGTCTCTGTCCTTGGAAGATACTCAAAACTACACTGTTCGATATCCTGAACCATCTGATCTAGTTGGACTCATTTTGAACAAGTTGGGTTTGATGACCTTCAGAGGTTCCTTCCAGCTTTTCTTGTCCTGTCATTCTCCAATTCTATAAAAATTGTGTAGTCTTCAGCTGCTGAAGTTAATAATACACAAATCTATTTTCCTTTGTCAGTCAGAAAAGCTGTGATTTCCATGGTAGCAAGGGGAATTCCTCTTTATCAGTTTTTCCTAATTGTTAGATTACCCTATTTTAAGAAGACCTAACTGATGGTAGAGGAATTCCTGGTTAGTACAAAATTACCTCTTTTTCCACTATGCTGTACTGTTCAGTTATGCTATCGGATGGGGATTTTGGAAGACAGTGTTCAAAAATTTGTCTGCATAGTGGTAGTTGGCCAGTAAACAATGTAGAGAGACATTTCATCTTCTGCATGTTGCTTATTTCACAAAAGTGGCTAGAGAAAAGGAAACTGCTCTCATCTCCTTTATCAATGTGACTGGCAACATCCCACATGAGAACAACTGGACTTCAAGTGAGTTATTCCTAGTTTACACCATAAGAAGGCAATCAAGTTCACCATAAGAGGACAGTAAGGTTATATTCCTGGCTTTAAAACTACTAATAAAAAACAACAAATCCTTAAGCGTTTCACATGTCTTGCTGTGAAGAAGGGCAATTAGGCTTTAGATACTTACTGAAATCTCTTACTCTGTTGCAGTGACTTTGCATTGCTTTTTAACTGATTTAGAAAGACGCTCTGTTTCAGCAGTGTCTGCTGTTCTGTAAAATGAAGGCTTTACTAACTGCTATTTACCTTAATACTTTTCAGATTGCATCCCACATAGCTAGAAAAAGGGAAACATCAGCTATATTTACAATGTCAAAAAAGACAACATTTTTTTCCATAAGCTTTCATCTTGTTTGCTCCCTTAAAAACACTAAAAATGAATAGAAAAGAATTTCCTGGGGAAAACTCTGAAACACTTAGATAAAATAGAAGGAAATGACAGTGAAAGAGAATGACAGGCCTGTGTGTCATGGAGGGGGGTGGGAGACTTCAAATTATGAAGCAGAGGGTAAGAAGCAAAGTGTTTCTTCATAGTCAGTGGCTAAAAAGTCATGACACTATTAATCATTTGTATAGGACA
>VXBJ01004835.1:37098-71266 GCA_013400055.1 Nycticryphes semicollaris | reverse complement strand
AAGAAATGTGCACGGCTCTGGACTGTGAAAGATAAACAAATAGATGGATCTGTCATGGGTTTACTATTTAAAGGAAGGGGAAAAGTCAAAGGAACACAGTACTGCACATGTAACCCTCACAGCTTTCAAGATTTAGAGAACAGTTGGAGTTTTTATAAGGTCAGGAGTGGCTGCAGTTGAGAAACGCTTTCTGGGTAATTTCTGTCAGAGAAAGCTCTTTCAAATAAACCTATTCCTCTCCTGAAAATCTGTATTGAAAATTTCTGCAGTCAGAAAGGGTTTCACTTCAGAAAAGATTCCATTTTAGAATATATTCTGGAAAAAAAAACCCAAAAAAGTTCATTGATGTCATCAGATGATATTATACAAACAATGTTACATTGTGCTTGTACGTGTTTTTGAGCACCTGCTAGCTTATATTTCTTGCCATCCCTAGCTCTTCATCTGTCTAGTATGACTTGGATTTGATTTATACTGAAACATTTTGGGATGAAGGAGTTGGTATATATGCTACTTGCCTTCATCCAGGTAAGTTAGCTCCTCACTAGGAAGCCACTCTCCTTGAATAGCCATCAGAGACAGAGATCTAAGTGTCTTTTTTTTTTATTACGGTGATTTACAAGAGCAGGGAGAGTAGTTTTGGAGGCTGAAACAATTACTGCCCTCCATTCCCTAAGAGGAGATCCTACAAAATCTTGAGCTTGGAAAGCATTTTTCTAAGACAATGGGTCAAATTATTATTCAGTGACACAAACAATAAAATGAATACCAAACTGCCACTTTCATTAAAGTGGATTTCAGCTGGTGTGAGGACCAAGCAAGCAGCTTGCTCTTGCCCCTTTCACCCTGTTGAAATAAGTCATCTCTCCTAACTGATTCATAAACTGGACTATCTAGGGATATGCCACACTCCCAAGCAGAAAGCTTTTACTAAATTACAGTATTTGTGAGTCACATTTAACAACTGCTGCTACTAAGAACAAAAAATTGGCAAAGGGATCGCACTGTTATACCCTTCTGTTATGTATATTATTAGTTGGAGTTATTTTTCAGAATAATGCCGAATGCCTATTATATACTGGTTCAAACATGTCAGTATATATTAATATGATGCTGACCAGCAATATTTCATTTTCATGGGTGTCATAAAAGGAGTCAGGGAGGTAATATTTATGTTTTAGACGTGCAAAGTGACCCAGAGGTATGTGAAACCATATCAGTTTAGAGTAGATAAGGTAAGGTGCATCTAATTCCTTCTTGTATGCTGTTTTTAAGAATTAATTTTTTATGTAGCTTAATTCAAATTCAAAGAGAATTCAATCACACCAAACTCATACTACCTTAGCACCCAAAACTAAAGCTGTAAGAATGCTCCACTTTAAATTTACACCTTTATATAATTCAGATTCTTCTTCTCAATTCTGATCATATTGTCAATCTGCCAGATGAATTCCTGCTTATTCTAACTTGTTTTCTTTTAATATACACAGCACTTCTAGGCTGGAAGATGTTGGTAGCTGTCAGGGTTCATAATTTTAACACATTGGTGACCTCAAACCTCAGTATAGCTGGCCAGCAGACGCTCATATAACCTCACTGAGAAAATAATTAAACAATCTTTTTCATAGCAACAAATGAAACAGTAGAAATTGCTCCCCAGATCACAGTCCAGCAAGGTGCTCAGGAAAGCCTGGACTGTAAATGTGAAAAAGTTTTCTGTGGGACGTTTTGCAAAGGTATATGATGGGTTCAGACAAGATCCTAAAGCTGCATATGTGTGACTGTGTAGTCAACCTAACAAAAATGCAGTTAGAAGAGAGTCAGGGCCAGCCAAGGAAGTACCAGCAGCATGGTCCTGGAAGGTATCCAAAGAGGGAGAGAAAGATCTAATTTTGGACAGAATGCTGGCTTAAAACAGATTTATTTCTCTGAACAAAGAAACTGCCTCCTGTTGTTTGTCCCTACTGTATTCAAAGAGACAGAATTCTGTATACTTTCTTTGTAAATAGAGAGCAACACACACCCCAGATCTCAAACTATCCAGATTTAACTTGTTTTCCATCAAGAGACTTGGCTGAAACAATTCTACTTGTTTTTCCTCCTTGCATATTGCTTATTAATGTAGACAGTAGAACAAGTCACCATTACCTTTCCCTGCATTTCTCCTTGGTGATGTGGAGCACCCCTCTAGAAATGCATAAACTCATAGAATTGTTTTGGTCAGAAAAGACCTTTAAGGTCATCAAGTCCAATCATCTACCTAACACTGACAAGTCCNTTTCCTGTAGTGAGCAGCCCAAAAGTGAACACAGATATGGCCACACCAGTTCCAAGTACAGACAGGTAATCTCTAANTTTCTCTTGTCCTATTCCTTGTTACTTGGGAGAAGAGACCAACACCCATGTCCCTGCAATATCCTTTCAGGATATCTCTCCTCAGCCCCCTTTTCTTCAGCCTAAACAACCCCAGTTCCCTCAGCCTCTCCTCATGCTCGAGACCTTTCACCAGCTACGTTGTCCTTCATTGGACATGTTCCAGCACCAATGTCTTTCCTGTAGTGAGCAGCCCAAAAGTGAACACAGATATGGCCACACCAGTTCCAAGTACAGACAGGTAATCTCTAATCCTGCTGGCCACATTATTTCTGATAAAGGCCAGGATGCTGTTGGCCTTCTCGGCTACCTAAGCACATTGCTGGCTCATATTCAGCTGACAGTTGACCAACACCCCCAGTTCCTTTTCTGCCAGGCAGCTCTTAAGCCACTCTTTCCAAGCCTGTAGCACTGCCTGAAGTTGTTGTGACCCAAAAAAAAAAGCAGGACTTAGCCTTATGGAATCTCATACCATTGACCTCAGCCCATCTACCCAGCCCGTCCAGATGCCTCTGTAGAGCCTTCCTACCCTCAAACAAATCAACACTCCCACTCAACTTGGTGTCGTCTGCAAATTTACTGACAGAACGGTTAGCACAAAATCCTCATTCCTGGGGAAGCACCATGGGTGCTGGCCTGGGTTGTTTTCAGCCAATGTGAACCCATGTCCTCTTTGGGACACAGCAGTTTTGTGAAAATGACCCTTGCCTGAGCTCAGCTCTCTATCTTCTGGAAAGCTAGTAGAAATGATCAACAAGAAGTGAAGGATGTTCATGGGTACCTGACTCAAAAACACCATGGTCCCAATGATGAAGCAGCTTGGAGGGGAAGTTATTGTACCAGAAGCATGATATTCTATGAATACTCTTTATTCCTGCTGTGGATTTCTCATGTCCCTGGCTTGGACAAATTCACTGTACATCACAGATCCTACAATTGGGTATTAATGAACTTCTAATGATTTTAATTTCTCTAAATGCTTTCTTGTCACTGATGTTGATTTCCAGTTACTCTACTGAACAGTATGGCAGATCTCCAACATCTATCACCTTGTTTTCAGGTTTGGAGCATAAACCAGCTATAATCATGGTACAAAGGTGTACAAATGTGAGAATGAGTTACAATTATGAGAGTGTCAGGATATGAGTGGTAACAGAAGAGCTTTATTTCTGTTAGAAACTAAAATATAGGCTCACCATTTATTTCCTCCAGCTATTCTAAGCTTCTTCTTACCCTTCAGATAAGGAGATAAGGAGACCCTTATACAAACACCTGACTTGAATTGGCACCTCAGTGTCCTTAGATGGGACAGATAATTCTTCTATATTGCTGTCTTCCAGGAAGAATATTGTGCATGAGTTCAAGTGACTAGAATAACAAAAGCCATTGCAGCCTAATATAGCTGCTTTTTTATTATTATTTTTTTAATAGGATTAAGAGTTTCCATGAAAACAGAGAGGGAGAGGAAGACAGTGATCTCACACAATAAGTTTAAAGCACAGGTGATTGAGTCCTTTTTCATAGGTTAGCATTCTTGCCAGCAAGATGAATGTAATCAAACTCCACAGTAGTACCTTTAATTCCAATTTAGATTAACATCTCCTGTGGCTCATTTTGTTTACCATGGGTTTTGAAATCACACATTAGCAACTTAATATGGGGCAACCGCTGCTATAGGAGCTGTAACAGCAATTCTCTGTTACAAGAACTCCTTTCTGTCTTTCCAGGATTTGCCATAGGTAATAATGTTTTTCACTGCCGGCTAGCACAATGAAGCTGGAGTACAGCCTTGGGTCAAGACCCATATCTTTACAGGGTCAAATTGTTCTTTATCTAGCTCAGCATCTTTGACTGCCTGCACTGCTGCTCAGGCAGAAGAAGAAGGAAGTTTGCATGTCAGGAAGATTGCTTCCTATTGCAGCATGAATAACCCAACTGGTAGCAAGTTGGCTGTGTGCCATTCAAAATTGAACAGCCAAGTCAAACTGGGTCAGGTTTGCACTTTAGCGGGGTAATGCTGTCTAGTCAGACACCAGCACAGGAGCATTTTCGGATCAGAGTCTGCTCAGCCATGGGAGGAGGAAGAGAGAGCAAAGGAAGCTTGGCTGTCAGAAACCTTGTTTTATCTTCTACTGTAAATAGCCAACTGGCAGCTGGTCAGGCATTCAAAAAGTTGAAAGGTCTAGTGACACCTGTTTTAGGTACATCCCTTCCTCAGTTTATGGGCTGAAAGAGCAAGCATCAGGGAGCAGCCACAACAGACTACTAAATCTGTTTTACAATTACGCTGTGCAATGGATTACGTTGATCTGCAAGTTCTGCGTGTATGGGATATTCTCCACCTACGGGCACACAGCTCAGGTTGATATTGCCATTGCTAGTGGATGATGCAACCACTGTTCTGGCTATCAGGCCCAATCTGCTGCCTATTAAAGACAAGAAACAGGCCTGGCATGCTGTTCATACATGATGAACTGGCTCCATGAAGTCCTCTGTAGTCTCATTTCTGTTACAACTGGTTTGTGGTAAAGTGAAAGTCAATTCTGAAAGTCAATTCAACTTTCTTGTGGATCACAGTTTTAAAATTTACTCGTTAAAAACCAACATGGCTAAAGACAAAGGAATGAAAGCTTTCATTTAAAGGCAGAGAGTGCAATTCCATCTGCCATAAATATGAAGCTGCTATTCCTTTCCTGCACAGCAAATCTTAACATGTGCTTCAGCTGCACAGTTAGGACAGCATGCAGTTTTGCTCTATATTTTCATTCGTTCTTATAGCCTGACTAACAGAACCACCTAGTGCTTTCCACCTGAAGAGAGAATGTGCCAATAGCATCTGCCTACAGGACAGAATTAAAAACAAGAAAGTAAAGAAAGTAGAAGGAACAAAAAGATTACTAGAAAAGACATAGAGTACAGCCTGATGACATTTAAGGCCAGTGATGCTATTTCTCCTCTCACAAACGAGAGCTCCATAATAACAAAATGTATACCCTAGCAGAACATTATTCAGATTGTAACATCAAACACTCAATGGTCAGCAGAAGACAAAATAGAGATGGTGTGAGGAGGAGGGTTCTGAACAGGAGAGGAATGGGTTCAAGCACCTCCCTTACTGTGGAAACCAAGTAAGCTCACCCACTCAGTGAGGGAGATTCATCAGTGGAAGCAGTGAGGTGTAGAGAGGCAGTCAGGTGGTCCTGAGGGAAGAAGTCCAGTTTCTCCAGTGCTTAGAGGAAAAAGTGATGTTTTGATATGTCACTTTGCTTTAAAGGTGTTGGCAACCTCTAATGAAAAATGAGGAGTGTTTTCTGGAGATGCTATGAGAAGGGCTTGCACCCTGCAGTGGTGAACAACCTTAAAAAATGGAGGTACAATTTAAAACAGGGAGAAGCCAGAAGTAAAATACCCAACTGTGTCTCAGTTAAAAGCACATGTTTCTCCCCTGATGAGCTCTGGGGCTGGTTTTCAACAAAGCTGGCTGCTCTCAAGAGCATTCATACTTTCCTGAAATTTTTTAATCACATTTTGAAATTACATTTCAAAATCACATTTCTTAAAATAATTCCTGGCAATGCACAGAGTAGATTGAAACAAAACCCTACCTCTTGTGTCCACTCAGAATTAGCATTATGGGAGAAAGTAGAAGTGTTTATTCATGGTAGTAGTGATGCACACGCTTAGTGTAGTCCATATTTGTACACTTTTTGCATCCCTATCTCCCATCAGTGGGAGGCTAATCCCAGTGCCCCAGCCTCACTGTGGGCGACTGGGCAACCCTTTACAGCTGTGGTGAAGCTGCTTTGACCCTGGGAGTTGTTGGGTCTGTTTGAAGCTTGTGGCCCTCTAACATGGTGGTGAAAAGCCTCACATCTCTCTTGTAAAAGCAGTTGTAATGGCTTGCACCCCACAAGGCCAAGCTGGAAACCTTTTGCCCAGTAACCCATTTGTAAAAAGCAGTGATCAGGGCGTACCAGCCAAGGAGACACCTTGGTTGGAGAGGTCAGGGCCATAGGGTGAGGGAGGTGTGGTTGCTCTGACAGCCTTGCCTTTGGGCATGCTCCTGTGTAACTGATTCACAAAATGGTCAGTAGGAGGGTCAGTAATGTGAAAGTACAATATAACAAACATTCTGCAGAATAAGGTTTGAAATTCTACATATTTAATTAACTGGTTTGAACAGTGTAGGATATACTTCTACTTGCCAGGCAGCTAGGCCTCATCTTCATGCTAACATCGTAAAGGAGCTCTAAAATAAAATAAATTTTAGGGATATTTAGTATACATGTTTTTAATTGTTCAGATTACCTATACTTTAGTCAATCTAGATATCCAAACTGGTTATGTTGTCTTTCCCTGCTCTCCTAACTTTTTTTTTCTATGACTCATGGCTATTCAGGTTAAGATTTTAAAGTCAAAAGTTGAGGACAGTTGAAAATAAAAAAATGAAATGGAGAAAATCTTCTGATGCACAAGCAAATGTTCCTCTAACTTTGACAACACTGTAATTGAGGTGTTTGAGCTGCAGAAAAGAGAAAGTGGCAGGTTAGTTTTGACAAAGGAATCTTTCACTCTGCACTTACAAACCTGCATTTACTCAACAAGAGCAAGTCTAGGTTTGCTTTATGAAGCTGTTATTTTAGGATGATATGAATAGGATGAGACCACCCTTCATATCTTGATTGGCAGGATTTTATGGTTGCTGTTAATCCAAAGGGATTTTTTCCATATGTATTTGAAAGAACTCACATATAGAAATGGCTGCATTATAAATATATACTGACTAGAGTGTTAATTCATAGGATATAGAGATAAAAGGGAGCTTAAGAATCTTTGTCCACTATCAGTGATTCTGTATGTTCCCACTACATGTTATTATTCATACATGCATCCTATAATCTGAAAACTGCAAAGCTCAAAACACTTAAATAATTGGGATTTTTTCTATATTAATCTAAAAGTGTTTAAATCTGGCTCTTGCTTTGAAGTGAGGACTAACGTGCCATACTCTTGGTGCTGGCTCTCAGAAATGATACCCAATGCATCTGCGTCTGTCATTCTGTCTGCTTGTCTATCATACTAGGTTATTAATTTTTCTTTCAAGCATTTCATAAAAAATGCCTGGAAATGGCTCTGCAGCAGTGGTCTCAGAGTAGATCACCCTGAACACTTAGGATACCCTGTAGGAAGATGATCAATGGTCTAGGCACTAGGGTTCTGAAGAGTTAATAATCAGAAAAAGTAAAATTGAAAAAGAGGAAACATTTTTTAAAATAGAAAATAAAAAGCAGAAGCATAAGAAATCATAAATTACTAGTTGCCACCATCTGTCCAAAATGCATGCAAGTAATCACTTGCACTTACTCTCCTCAGTATGCATGGTAAAATTTACACAAAAATTGGTTTTATGTGGAAGACTAAAAATGCAGAATTAAAGCCCTGCAAAAATAAACCTGGAAGTATGTGATTGTAAGAAACTGAGGAAGCAGGTCAAGCAATCTGCAAGGTTATTAGACTCCCACTACTACTACTACTGGGGCAATGGAAATAAAAAAGCCCTACATTATCCAACAGGGTATGAATAGCTGAGTGGTTTCATGCCACACAGGGGTTGGATCTGCTAATAGGTAAAAGGACTATTGACCTCAGTGCTGAAATCAGGCATGTGAGTGGATGTCCTCATCAGTTGTTGATTAGTGAAATGCATCTATGTAAAATGTTTGTCCCACAGCTGCGTGTTACAGAAGAATGGGTAGAACAGGCTGCATGAGCATGCCTTGTCCCTTTCAGAGTGAAATTAGGCAGATTTGCTGCACCTGGGGATGATATAATTAAAATGGACTAACGGCACTGAAGTGTGTGACATTTGCACCATCCTCTCTCAAAGTCTGTTCTGTTGGTTGGCAGTGGGGTGGTTGCCTCCTGCAATGTAATGGTAACAAGTATGGAGAAGCTATTGCTATCAGAAGCAGCCCCAGGCATTTCTGTCATACATATTTCAGAGTGGCATTAGTTTTGCGGGTGTCTAGTCTCAATTGACTGCTCATATGAAGTCTGCCTCATACAATCCTTTTAGAACTTCCATTGTAGTTAATCGCAATTTAATAAAAACTCACATTAGGGGACAGCTTTTAATTTTTTTCCCTTAAGTAAGGGCACATTTCTTTCTAAGCTCCCAGACAGTGTTTGCGTGTGCATTTATCAGACCTATATCATTTTGGACCTGTCCTGTCTTGGCATTGCTCTCATAGACCTCAAAGATACATTGTACTAGGCACTATTCTATTTCAATGTTAATCAACTTATCCTCACAGAAAGACTTCACCATTGTTGGTAGTTTTCATTGTATTTATGTGGCTGGCTGGAGAGTGGATTCTCTGTCTTGTACAAATGCATATAAAATGCATATAAAAGCATTGCTTTTTAAAAACCATCTTGGCCTATGAAACAAATAAAAAAGATCAAGAATTAGAGTTACTAGAAAAGCCCCATAGCTTCTGGTAGAAAATGGCAAGGTCTGTAAATAATTAAGCAGCTTGCAGAATTCCCTGGCAAGATACCTCTCTGTATTGAAAGATTTCTTCTGGGTTTATATATGCTACTTATCTTGCTAAATATATTTCTTTTAGAGACATTTCTTTGACACCCTGTCTGTCATCTTTATACTTTTCCCAACTCCACTAATTTTATAATAGATTTTCATAAGGTAGAAATGCACTTCTTGTTTTCACACAACTCCATCACACTCATTTTACTGCACCTCATCTTTCAGTTGGTTATTTAGTGTCTTGATCATATCATAATTTATTATTTATTCTTTATTCTTTATCCTTTATTCTTATTATTAAACTAATTGTTATTATTTAAGCATGGTAAACAGAGTGATAGACACCAGAAGGCTTACTCACAAAGTTGTGTCTGTTCTTTGTTCAGATCTGCTTTCATTTCAGGCTGATCACCAGGGAAATTTATGCTGTATGATTCAGCACGACATCATATCATATCATATCTGGGAAAATCATTAGCAGTGATCCCTGTTTAGTGTTTCATCATTTACTAATGCTGAAATGACTGATATCCTGCCTGTGTTTTTAGATCAGATTTGTCCATTATGGACCACTAGGCAAACACATTTAGCTGTATCAAACCACACAAGCCTCAGAGTGTATTAATGGGACAAATCTGGCAAAAGGTTGTACATGCATCCTTGTTTCTTAAGATAGGAGTTTTTAATCTGTTGAAGGTCTATCACACTGCAACTTGACAGTGATTTGCTCTTCTCAGAGATATATATCATTTGTATCTAACTAGGGTTGTTTTTCCTTCTAATGATTCACCACTTTTCTTGTAGCATTTAAATTATTTTTACTATCTTCATGAAAATACTTCAGATACACTGCATCGTTTCACTACAGGCACAGAAAATCCCCCTGGAAACATCTGGGAGACTCTCTTCTACTTAATTTCTGCTTGTTGGAAGGTACAAGAGAGCATAGTTCAGTTTTAAAAAAAAAATTAAAAGGAAATTTGTGAAAACAACAAAATTTGGTTTTCTAAATTATATTTTTGTGACTGGCAAACAGAAACCTTTGAGATTCACTAATACTCAGTCACACTGAAATGAACTAGGTCACTCCCCAGTGTATCCTCCTCATGTAGAGGTAGCTTGTAATCATCATAGTGCTTGTTACCTGCAACAAAAACAGAAGGGGGGAAAAAAGAAAATAAGAAAACAAGCCGCCAAAAAAGGCCTAGTTCTGTTTCATTTAGTCTCTTACATATATTTCTAGTGTTTTAATAGGCCTTCTTGCACTTTTCAATGTATATAGCTACAAGAATAAGAAACTGAATCTCACTATTTTCATTACTTGAGTTATTTAATAGGAACATTTCAGTTCCTTTCTCTCTGTGCTCAAAATTAGCTTAAAATGTTCTCTGTGAAGTGTGATGATGCCAATTCTATCAGGATCTCATTAAAACAAACAAATCTAACAGTTTAGTCATCACTTAAAAGTAATGCTTGCCATTAGAAAATGAAACTGAGCCTCTGTATTCAGAGTCTTCTGCTTATTCTTTAAGTTACAAAGATATTCCTACTACTTTCTTAACTTCAGTCTTATAACTGGTTAGTTTTTCCTGTCCTTTTATACGATGCAGATCTTTGAAATAAGAATTACACCTGTCACTTTTAGCTTGTGTGAGGCCAAGTTAAACACCATAATCACTCCGGAGCATTCTTTATGTCCTCCCTGCAGCCTGTAATAATAAAGAGGTCTCTCTGCCTCAGAGGACCTGGTAGCTCTTCTGCCCTTTTCTTTAATTAGTCCCCCACCATTAATTTAGCCTTCCTTTTATAAGGACTACTCTTCAGTGGCGCTGAGTGAAGTATGACTTTGTCAGACCAGCCCCTTGCATTCTAAATAGCTAGAGTGGCAAGAACTCCAGATCCTTCAAGACAAAACACAGCACATTCTTCAGTACATATTTATTTGTTTAAATTAATACAATGCCTAATACATGCTTCTATTATCGAGACAGAAAGCCAGAAAGCAAATAGTCACAGATAATTGGTCCGTTTCTTGAGTTGGGTCTTTAAATAAGAACTTTGTGTTGTATGTGAAATAAATATACGCTACATTGTTTGCATTTAGGAGTACAGAATGTTAGCTCTGTTACATCTTGTTCAGCTAAGCAGATGACTTATTTTCAAAATTGTTAATAATTATTAAAAACTTCTCAGAATAATAAATATAGTAGTTATATTATTTCTTAACTGTACACTCATAACAGCAACATCCAGCAGCACCATATGAAGAGAGAAATCAGAGAATAGCTAGTAGACCAATGCAGAGTTGTAAAGAGATGAATACAGTAGCATTACTTGGTCTTTCCAGTAACCAGTTTTATAGGACAGAGCACAGGTTAAATTCTCTTGTAATATCATCAGGAAGTGGTTTATCCTTTGAACTACTGAACACAGAGCGCCTGCCTTTGCCTTCGCAGACTGAAGGCTGCATGGCAGCCAGGAGAACTCAGGTTCACAAGGAAATGGCTGAGTTCTTGTGGCCAGACTCAGAACAGCTTATTCCAGGGTTAACTGCAACTACGTTGTAGTAACTTACCCTCAAATTTTACTAAACCAACTTTCCATCCACCTGCTCTGTTCTGTACAGTGTCTTGCAGATTTCCCCCAGCTGCCCTTGACAGCAGAAAAGCCTCTGATTGAACAAACCACATGCCTTCACTTGCCCAGACTAATTATGGTGTGGCCAATTTACCTTTCCTCAGCATGGCTTCTTGAAGCATCTCAGATTGTATGACTTCGGAAACCACCTCAGTTATATGAGTTTATGGCCACTCTTATCTGCTCTGATGCTTTTCAAGAGGATGAAGCTGGGCTTCAAATAATAGTGCATGGAAATGGCATAGATGTGATTTAATACAGAGGTGGTGGAGACCAAGCATTAATTTCATGTGTTAACCACAAGTTGAAAACCTAAATAACAGAGAAGTGCCAGATAAATATGGCTGTTTCCACAACATAGCAAGAGGAAGGTAAGCAGTAAGGAAGAAAATAAGAAAATATATCCCCAAGATCCATTACATAGAATATCGCTACAGGACTTCTGAGCCTCTATTCAAAGCAAAACAAGGAAACTAATTCCTCAAAAATAAAAAATGGGAAATAACTTCATTATGACAGCAAATTTTTATAAAGCATTTTCAAAGCTATTAAAAAGCAGTCTGTTACTGTCTGTTCCCAAAATGGTGCCAATGTAAATAGCGTGAAAATAACTTATGTTTGAAAAGCAAGGTGCTTCACAATGAAGGCTGTTATTTCACTTTTAATTTGTCCCTTGGGGCCTCTTTGTAACAAGTTTCTTAGACCCAGATGCATTATGTTCTGCATAGAGAGGACTATCATCTCCTGCTTGGGTCACTTGGCATTGTCTCCTTATCACAGTATAGTTTTGTTTGCAATTCCTCTGACTCGTGACTTACGGTTTTAGACAAGTTTATTACTATTCTGACATGAATTAGCCTTGGGTGTTTGTGAATTATCTTAGTGTGACTATGACTGGGCACAGTCTCAAGGCCTCATACAAGGGAATATTCTCCGCTTTCTAGGAAGAATGCAAGAAAATGGATTCACATTACAAATTTTCCCCAAATAGCATTGCCATTCTGCAGACTTCTATTCCTTTCCACCTATCTGTATGTGACTGGCAGCTGCTTTTGCTGCAATGAGAAGCGGGATTGTAGAAGTGGACGAATTGTCTGCAGTTGGCGATGTTGTTGAAAGTGTTTGGGTTAACTATTCAGACAACCCAGAACTGTTTGCAATTATTTTCTTTCCTAAGGACACATCTGGCAATTTCCCTTGAGAGGTCTGTAAAGCAACTCGGGACTGCATATTTCCAGTAGATATAATTTTTGTGGTTATGATGTTACCTACGACTGTGAGCTGAGCTCTGCTGAAACTGTCTCCTTTGCTCCATTTGCCTGGAGCACCCTTGATATGATACATAATCATACTTTTTGACAGAGATTGTCTAGTTGTCCCATAACACTCTCCAATTCATAGGCAATGGGGCTTTGCAATGCTGGAAAATACACTACCTTGACAGAGACATTTCAAAGAGTCAGTGGCTTCCAGCTCTTGGCTGTGTATGTTCTCAAATAGGAGGTTTTATCTGTCAGAGACAAGATATTGCCAAGAATGTAACTGAAGGCCTTGTTCCCATTTCTAAGAGACAATATCTTAAAACATGCTGTATTTCTACCTGATCATTTCCCCTCTAGTCTAACAAAGAATGCATTTACACACATTGCTCTGAAAATTTTCTGATTATTGTGCTTGACCACAATGTCTACCTTGAAAGAAAGATATCCCCTTTTTCAAGAGAAGTTATCTTGCAGTGAAAATGAGGAAGTTGAATGTGTATGATAAATCAGTTCATCACTGAAAAAACCATGGCTAGGTTCCTCTGAAAAACACCTCATTTTGAAAGACACCAATAATTCTAGGTCTAAAGTGACCTACATTTCACTTTGATTTGGTATAACCCTATGATTTTAAAAATTTACATCAGCTGTAGAGTTAGTTACACTTAGAAGAGTCATCCATGTTACATCTTCTTTTATCAACAACTTTTTCTGATTGTCATTCAGGAACTTTATTGTGCCGTGTTCAAGCCCTGAAAAATTAAACCACCTTCTGCAACCTCAGACTACACAAACCCAGTTACACAAACTGGATAAGGGTTGAAAGCTGATTAACTGGTAGGTTTGAGAATCATTAGTTCTGTAAGGTGTTTCTTGTAATATCAGAGAGCTGCAGCAATATGACTCTAGCCTTAGCAATCCATAAGTTTCTAACTATATTTAATTCTAACTTGCTATATAGAGACCATGATAGCAAGGTATTTCAAATAAAGAACTTGGCAGGTGGGTGAAAAAGGCAGTAATATTTGGAAAATATGTACCATATATGCAGATTTTAATGTTCTGAGTGGATGCCAGAATGACATAGGACTAATTAAATTACTTATAAAATCTTTATTTCCTTATAAGTAATAGGATGGCATCGGGCTGTTTGTCATCTGTCTTGAAGATGCAGGAACCAAGGTGCTGGTCAAACTATTAATGCAATTAATGGAATATGCTTTTAGCATCTTTGTTACGAACATGCAATTGTGTGGGAATCAGAGGATGAAAAATTTGGGAATAACTCAGTAAAAACAGCATGAGTGAAATTCTTCTGAAGCCTTTGGAACTTAATGGTCAAGCCACATTGATAAGGGAAAAATTCTGACTCCAATAAAAGGAAATTAAAATCACGTTTTCTTGTGCGAGATACTGCTTGTCCTGTAAGATCTCTTTTCTGGCATACCTCCTAAAATAAAATCTGATCAGACACATGTATTTCAAAGTCATCCTTGCCAGCCAAGATAAACTGAAGAGATAAATGGCAAAATTGCATCATTTTCTCAATTAAATTATACTCTTACTGCTTTTACTCTTACAGCAAGACTTGCAAATGCTACACGCTGCTGCTGCTCATTAGATGTATTGGTCTGAGCAGACAATAGAATAAAATGTCCACACAGTACATGCTATTTCACTTGAAGAATTGCTGAATGCTCCCATACTGACTGAAACATAGCAAAACACAAACATCCCTTGTGCCAGAGGAATATCTTCTATGGCCATAATAAATTACAGTCCTTTCAAAGCCTTACAAAGTTGCCTTCCACTGTCTCACAAGACATTAGCATTTCTTCTTAATTTTATCCCCATTTCTCATTGTAGCTTGTTGAACTAACAGTCATTTCAGTAAATGAAAGTGTTTGGACTGTGTTAGTTCCAAGAGTGGCAGGATTTTCATGCACACCATGTTTAGTAGTACTCTTGTTTACACTGTAAAATACTTAATATTTTCAACATTTTTTGATACGCATGGTTAGAAGTGTTCATATATATTTAGTCAGATAAATCAAATGCTAAAGTATGTTGGTTTTTGATAAGTAGAAAATTGCATATAAATCTGTCAAAATAAACTTCTGTACCCACTCCATTGTCTGCTTATACATCAAATGGATAAGTTAAAAATTTTGTTGTTCTGTATCTATTGCATTTCTTGGTAACCTTGGAGTGCTTTATTCTTCTAATGTAGGTTGTTTACCTTAAATTATTTTTATTAATTTGGCTTGCCTATTTCTAAAGACTACTACAAACTTCCGGGCTTTGGTAAATTGCAGTTCATGTTAAAAGTTGTCTGATTCCCATTTTCCATCTGTTTTCAAATGTCCTTTTTAAATGCCTACAAGCATTGTTTGCTTTTCCATTTTTCTTTCCAGCAATTCTTTCAAACTCTTGTTCCTGTGCTTGAAATACAAGTAATCAGAGAGAGAGTGGCCAAGTCTGGCCTTTTCAAAGGATCTAAAGCTGACGTGTTCTTTGTTGTTCTCAAGGTCTCTCTCTTCGCTCTCCTGTTTGTCTGAATTTCCTATTCTCTTCTCTAGTCCTCCCTCACTTAGCACTTCTTCCTTTTCATTGCAGTAGGACTCTCTGAAGTCCTTCATCATGCACTCAGATTTGCCAGACAGATCTTGAGCCACGTGTAGCTGGTTGTCATCATGGTGGTACATGGCAGGGCTGTACCTCTCTGCCTCATAGCAGTTGTCTTCCTCTTCTTCCTGGCATGAACTTCCCTTGGCACTCTCACCATCTGAATGAAACGAGATCCCCTTCCCTTGGCTTTTCTGGGAAAGATCAAAGGGCTCTTCCTGTTCCAAACTTCTCAAGACATTTGTCTGTGACAGAGCAATTCTTCCTCTTCCAAAACCTTATTGTGGTTTGAGGGAAGGAGAAAAGGAACAATTTATACACAGGAAATTTTACTACATGATAGATGGTTAAAAAACAAAATGTGAAGCGGCCTTCTATCTTATATTTTACCTTTTTTCTTCCTCCCAGCTATCTCCAAGTACGTTACTATTTACATCTCATGACATCTCCTTTGAGATGTTGCTAAAAGAAGTACAATTGTATGCACTTACCAGCCAGGTCAGGACATGTAGAACATTGTGTTATACATGCCAGACACTTGATATGGGAGATAGGAGTAAAAGCGAAGTGGCCTGGCCTCTAAATTATTTTTGCTAGTGAACCTACCCACTTCCTCTTTCCCATTTTTTTTTAATCAAAACTTTGATCTCAAGTATCACAGGCAATAATCAAAGATCCATGTTTTGTACATTCTTTTTCCTGAGGAGTAGAAGAGATTTGAAATGTTAATGTGTTTATTCTGTGGACACTCTGGTTCAAAGTTACTACAATCAAGTTCAAAAGAAATCAAGTCTCAGCAGTCTATGACCTCCACTCTCCCCAGTTTTTCCTCTTTCATCTACCAAGAAGCCAGTCATGCCACTGGAAGGCTCTATGCACTAGCTAGTGTTTCAGCTTGAGAAAATAATTATAAGCAATCAATGATTTTGAGCCTTGCAGTATAAATATGATTGTAGTCCTGGGTATGGTTTGTCGTAATATTTGTCAGAGTGTCTTGTCTCTTGCTAGAAATCTGGACATTATCCAGCAGGCATCTGTGGACTCAAATGTGCTCTGAGAATCAGGATGCACCAGAGAAGATTCAGGCACTGCAGGCATAGTTCATCTTCATTAAAAGAATGGTAGCAGTACTGGGGTGAGCATTTCACACAATGACAAATATCTCTGAAGGCATTTATTTAACTTGCTTTTTTTATTTTTGGTTTGGTTTGGTTTTATTCCTCAGTAATTGAATCCACTTTCTGAAGAATCTACACAGCCTCACTAGACACAGCTGCTACAGGTTTTGCCACAGGTTAAAATGTGGCATTTGTTAAAATGTTTTTTGAGCCGGTGGTAGCCCTTATAAATTGTCTTGTGTTTGATAATTCTCAAGGGCTGAAGAATCTCCGTGCACTGAAAAGCTTTTAGGCTGTCTTCAGTTACAAGTAATTGTGTAGCTAGCGTGGTACTATGGGAGATTTACAGGAAAAAAAAGTGCCATTTATTTCATTACCTGTTAGGATCTCTAGATATTTTATGCCAAATGTCATTAGAGTGCATGTTTTACATACATGCTAGGCTGGCCTAAAGCCTGAATTTGAGGAAAACCAAGAAATCTTACTCATGAAAGAATTATTTATCCAGAAATTTTTAACAAATGAATTATCTGGTATACTCAATCTCTCAAAACAATCCTCCCGAATTCCCCCACTTCTTTAGGTAGCATTGGCATGTGTGCACACATAAGGCTGACTTTAGGAAGTGTATGTGGTAGGTGGGAGATAGGAAACACTCTGCAGGATACCCTGGGTAATCAAAAAAACATATACTTTGAGATAGGGGCAGAGCGTTTTTCCCTGTCCGTATGCTCCTTTGTAAACTGGGCCTTAAGCCTATTGGCTTTGCCTAACATCAGCTACATCAATATAGTACAGAATAACCATATCTTGAGGAGAAAGGGTCCTGAATGTAGAGCTGTTCAGGCTTCCATTCCCATCCCATACTAGAATCCAATAAGCAGCAAGCAAAACCTTGAAACATTCTAGATTTTTTGCTTCTGTCAGCTTTAAATGAATTTATGATTTATGATATAACTCAAGCATGAGAAAAAAACTATAAACTCCTAACCACATATGTCTGGGGAAAAATATCTTCTTGTCCATGGCTGCTAGGCTGTGGAGTGTCAGCCTCTGGCAATCAAGCCTGTTGAAACTGTAACATTTATTAAAAAACAGAACTACACCTGCAGTCAGGAAGATCATGCCATCCAATCATTCCCCTGGCCAACTACATGTGCCACAGCCTCACTAAAACTGACTGTCTACCAGCTCACGCCTATTTGTGTCTCGAGGTACCCATGTGCTGGAAGAAGCTCTGCAGTGCTGTGGGCATTACACCTTCTCACAGTGATGGATGGGGAGCCCTGAGCTTAAGCACAAGAACATTCGGTGCAGCTTGATAAATCCTCTGCTCTCTCACTACTGACCATGTTCTCCCCAACACCTGACAACAACTTAAGGAGCTAAAATTATTTCCTTTGTACTCATACGTACTGTCTCATTCTGTCTTCATCTACTAATGCATCTCAATCTCTACCCACATGTTATCAGGTTTCTAGTCTGAAAGGTCTCTGAGGTAAAGGTTAGGGATCTCTGATCTGTAGCACTGGAGGTATGTAGATAGCTAATAGCAACCTCCCAGACTTATGGGATTCAGTCTCTTCCAATAACATTGGATTTATGTTATGAGAACGTGGATCTGTGGTAGAAAGCCCATTTGGGTTTATTGATACACAACTACACAACTTCAATTCTCTCAGAGAATAACCTTGCTGAAAAATATTACCTTGAGAATGAAATCCTCTTTCCATGACCCCATGTTTGACTTTCATGTGCCTGGTTAGGTTCCCCTTCAAGGTGAATTTGCTGGGACAGTAGAGACACTTGAAAGGCTTACTGTCCGAGTGCAAATGCATGTGGCCCATTAAGTTGTGCATTCTGTTAAATTCCTTTCCACACAGCTGTCAAAAAACAGTAAAATTTAAAATTATTAGTTCAAAGGGGTACTTGCAAGGAGAACATTTTAAAAGGAAATAGAACCTAGTCCTATCAACATAAGCCCTGGCAACTTCTGGCTGCAATATTGTTTTTTTAAAGATACAGGCAAAAGTCCTACAGAGAAGAGTGTGTGGTTGAGTCTGTTCTATCTAAAGCCTTCTGCACTGATGCCATTTTTCAAATGTGGTAACACAGAGTCAAAGATTCCCTAAAAGCAGTTATAAGGAGGGGAGAGGCTTAATTATGTAAACTGGAGGGCTTTTTAATGAAATTCAAAGTAGAACAATGCTAGGCAGAGATGGAGACACAAAATAAAACCAATGAAGGGTTTCTGTGAAACAGTCAAGCAGAATATTGCTTCTCCTTAACTGGAAATTAAATGGCTACACATTTTGCTGAAAGCTAGAAAATGCAATTCCTTTTTTTTTTTCTTTGTTACTTGCTCCCCCATTTTTCTCTAATCCTCTTATCTTCTCTTTACTAACTTCTGTATTTCAGTGTCTCTGGTGAGTAAGCTGGAATGTAAACAGTCATGGGGCTGCAAGAATGACTCAGCTTTCCCTGAAGCATGTTCCTGCCAGCTCAACCCATTGATCGTGCAAGTTTCCCTTTGATGAAACAATAAGGGGGTTGTTTTTTCATTGTTGTTGTTTATCTAGATGGGTCCTTTTGTCGTCTGGTCCCTTATAAATCAAATGTATTCTCAAGACATGAGAGTTTGACATCACTATTACAAGCTTCTAGTCTTACATGTCTTCTGATCTTTCCTTATCAGGATTTATAATTTTTTCACATCCAAGTGGCTATTTCCATCCTCTGCAAACTCTGATGTTTGCTTTCTACTTCAGTTCTTTTTTTTTTTTTTGCCACAGTTTTAAGCAAATACTTTTACTGTCAGGTTGGTTTTTTTTAATAATCTTCATTACTATATGAGCCAGGATCATCATTACTGAGTAACTGAAACACATCAAGCAATGTACTCATCTGAAGAAAATTACTAAAAAGCAGTTAATGAAATTCCACCAAATTTTGGGTGTACTACAGTACTTATTTTTCAAATTCACAAAGCCATCACTTGGAATATGTGGATGAAATGTAGACAGTAGAATGATCCTTAGTGAAATAGCACTGAATCCTTTGCATTTTAAACAATCTCTTTGTGGAAAATTGAAGTAGTTCATTAATACAAAAATTTGTAGGTGTATTGTTTTTAAATAAAAAATAGAGCTGAGTCAATGCTGTGGAAAGAAATTATATGGAAATACTCACTGACTTTCGAAAAAAATATTTCCTTTAGCTGCATAAGTTCTCTTCCATGACTTGCTCTCTGAGATTTTGCTAAAATAAACATTTTAGCAAATAATTTTTTCAGTTAATTGTTCACTGAGACAGTGGAGGAACAACAACAACAACAACAAAAAAAAAAAACCCACTGAAAAGGAGTTATTAATCTGTACAAGTAAGATATCTGATTCCAAGTGTCATCCATCCACTTAGGAAAAAGGACTGTCTCTTCTTTGCATTCAAAGAAAGCTAATATGCTGGATGACTTATATCCAAGGAACTGAATGCACCAAAAAGCACTCTGAAAGTGCTGGAAGGAAACAAAGAAGAGAGGCACTGATGAGCACAGAAAATTTGCAAGGAAGAACAGCAGTTGATTGTCTTGACAGCTGCTGAAATGACCTATGACATGTCAATATTTCTCTGGCTACAAGAATGCCAATAATAATAACCTTCTAATACCTCCTAATAGAAGGTTTCTGGTTAGTGTGCCAGACCTGTGTTCTTACCAGCTCTTGTTTTCTGCTAGCTGGATCTTTACTTCTCTATCTTAAATGGGTAATCAAGGAAAATCTTGTTAAACGGATGGGTGGCAGAATACTTCAGGCAAAATCTTTATAAGGTGTTGAGAACTTAAATCAGTCTAGTAGGAGCATCTATATTTTTTTCTGTCGAGAAAACATCTATTCCTCTGTCTTCATAATAAAAAAGACAGGGGACTTTATAAAGGATAGTACCTTACAGCAGAGAGGTTTTGTGTCTCGGAATAAAGGGGCTAAGTTTACTGTTTCCCAAAGTCAGGCACAGTCTTAGGGATGTGTAATATGTTCCTGTCCTGAAATCTCCTCTGGGGGCATAAGGAAATGGTACTGGAGTGGAGAGGTGTGGCAGGAAAATGAAAGAAATGCAGATATGAAAATAGTTTTTTGGAACGATGGCACTGTGTGGCATGGTCTCTGGGTAACCAATACCTTTCAAAAGACACAAGGCAACTTTCAGATGAATGTCCACGATCCAGAGGGTGAAGGGAGCAGGTTTTGGGATCACATGCTAGAATACAACAACTCGGAGCTAGCTGGTGTTTGCATCTAGTGCTTACAGAACAGACTAAGTCTGCAGACTCAGAAAGAGTTTAACTTTCTCAGAAAGACTCTCCTTCTCAGTGAAAGGGCAGGGGTGTAAGCAGTGATGAGCAGTGTGAAAGATGATCCTGAGCCAGTTGCATGGGAAGAAGCTCCAACAGACGTCACAACAGAGTGGCTTAATACTCAGGGAGAAGCAAAGCTCATGCTTTTCTTTCCGAAGTACTCACCTCTTACAATTCCTTTGATTTTGATACCTGACCTTAACCTTTGATTTTAGACGGGGGAAAAAGCCGAATTCAAAGTATTTGCTGCAAAGTCTGTTTGGCAGGGCTGGAGAAAATTTCATTGCAATCTTTATTGGGGGTTGGAAATGTTGATGACTTCAGCACTAAAAGCAACTATAAATTTCTTAGAAGCTTCCTCTACAAATCAAAATTAACAGTATTGTGGCAGTTGTTGCAACTCCTTCAGAATGCTTCAGTGGCTTTTTTCTAAATGGAGATAAACAAGGCGGCACAGGCTCAGGCCTTAAAAAGCTACAGAGAAGTTCACTTTTGAGAGAAAAGTCAAAGAGATCCAGGCTGCAGCTGGATGAGGAAACAGAAGGGACAACTATTTGATACTCCCTTACTTCAGATAGTCTGTGCTTAGCTGTGATTAGACACATAGGAAAGCCTGATGTTTTCTTTTGCTGTGAGAAAAAGGTAAAGAAAACCATTGCATGTGGTGAAGTAGAAAGGCTACTGCTGTGCTCTCTTTCCCTTGCATTCTTCTTCTTTTTTTTTTTTTTCTTTATAAGAAGGGTGTTCCTTTCCTCAAAGAGAGAGGGAGAGGGAGAAAGACTGTAAACTGTCCAAAAGGACCGTGAGAAAACAGGAAGCTTTGAAAAGTACAAGAGAAAGCAAGATGAAATCTATTTGCAGGCGGTTCCCAGGGGACATGTGAGCCATTGTTAAGCAGGCTGTTCATACAGCTATATCCTTCCTTCTGCTGAGGAGGAGCTTGGTGCCAAAAGGCTGCTATCTGGTCATTGCCTTAACCCTCTGAATACCAGCTAGAAATACTTGCTCAAGTCTTTCAAGGGCTCTGCCAGAGAGGCAATGCATGCTCCTAATGCCAAAGAGCAATTCCTGATTCTCCGTTTGCTTATCATTACAACTCCACTTTGTTTAGGGGCACTGATGTTGATCACAGGAGAAACTGGTTCACTGTGCTTACTTGTTTCTTTCCTCCCAGGAACATTGGGTGGGGACAGAGAAGTGGAAAAAAAAAAAAAAAAAACCAAGAAAAACAGGTGTTCCTGTAAAGCTTCTGTTACTGGCTGGAAAACACACTGGTGGTACTCCAGTTCCTGCTTCAAACTATTGTCATCTGCAAGTTTTAATGGTCTGTCATCATCAAATCCTAACCTGAAGACCAACTTCTAGCTAATAGGCATGTGCCTGAAAAATAGTGTGGGTCTAGATACTGCATCCAGCACAGTTGATCAAGTAATTGAGTTTTTTCTCTGAAATTTGAGGGATCATAGGAGGACTTTGATCAAATGGGAACAAAAAGACAGATTTTCAGGTGTTCTCAAAGCATGAAAGTCTCCAGCAGACTTGACTTGGAAGTACCCAAGCCTTGAAGCCTTGAAGCCAGGAAGTACCCTGACTTGAGAGTCAGTAACAGAATTTACTTTATCAATATAGAAAAACTTAAATCCTAGTATATAAATTAACATTTTAATAGGACATAAATTAAAATGAAACAAAACACTATATTTGAAAGTCTTTGCTGTTATTATTTCAAAGTGAAATGCTTCAAAGTTATCAAAGTAAAATGAAGAAGTAAAAAAGATTAATTTTTGCTTTTTCCTATTAAAATTATCACTGAATAACATATTTTCCTATGACATTTTGAAGCTCTACATTTTTTAAAATTAAATAATTCCAATTAAAATTTTTCAACCAGCTCTGCTTCTCGATGAAATACTTTGCTTAAGAATATATTTAATTCCATAAAAATGTTGGATGAAAGAGTTCTAGAAATTGCTTCCAGATCAATCTTCAGTTACTTAGGCATAAACTGGGTATCATGTTCCACTTTGTATTTATAGCCCTCTTAGAGTAGATCAAAGTGGGAATAAAACCTACAGCCTGTGACTTCACAAGGTATGACTACAATAATGAAGCAGAGAGGCAGCAAAGGGAACAGATGTAGAGTCCACTACTGACTAAGAATATAAACACGAATAATTCACTAGGAAGATACCAGAGATGAGCATGTTCGAGAAAGCCAAAGCCTCGAAGGTTTTTGGGGAGGGAGGATAAGAGAGAATGGAAAGGGAATGTTGGCAAGGGAGGCAGCAAACCACAACTCACACAAGATCCTGAAATGGCCAGATGGTCTCAGAGGCTGTTTTGTTTAGCTGCTCATGTCCTGCCCTGAATTTCAGTCTGGTAGTTACACTTGGCCCATTCAAATCCCTTCTGCAGTTTTATTTCGCTGTTCCTTTCTTTCAGTCCTTCCCTGAATTGTCACATAGCATTGCTGTGCAAAGAAGTGGCTGCTGCTTTTCCATAGTTGTCCGCAGGTGCACGATTTGATCGGTATTTTCAGTTGGTGATTCAAGCTATTAAACACTTAGACTTCTGTTTCTATGGCTGTACTAAGCAAATGTCAGGTATGTTTATTATCCTCAAACTGCTGTGGCATTTAAATGCTCACAAAGCAGAAAAAAAAAATGTTTGAGGATGGAAGTTACTGATATTAAAGGGGAAGGGAGTAAACCGCAGATATTTACCTCCATTATTTTGTGCTACATAAGTAGAACCTGGATAAAGAATGGAAACCAGGCTGGTTTCTGCTAATTTAAATGCAACTTCTGTATGAGTTCACAAGTCTTGCTTTTCTAATTCTACCATACTGCAAGATGATAGTATCAGAGAAATATCCAGTGGATTAATGCCTCTGCCACCAAATGTACTTACCTTACATTTAAAGGGTTTGACATCAGAGTGAACAATCATGTGGGCCTTGAGAGTCTGCTTTTGCACAAAGCTCTTAAAGCACAAATGGCATTGGTAGGCTCTGATATTGGTATGGATCAGGACATGTCGCTTCATGTTGGCCAGCAGAGTAAATTCCCGGCCACAAATCCCACATTTGTGCTCTTTTACACCCTGTAAAAGAAGAAAATCATCAGCAAATTCTGTAGACAGATCATTTCATCTTCAGTACAGCAATTATGAATTATACATTCTACCTTAGCAAAGCTTGTAAATTATTTCACTTTTAACAGGATTTGCTCAAGTAAGAGATACTTATTTTCTCTTGGCAAGTTCTTACAAGAATCTGAGAAGCAGAGAAGGAAAACAAAATGTAAGCTTAATGAAATAATGAAGTTTGTTTCCATCAGTAAGTTTACAAATGAACGAGAGAGTCAGTAGTAGAGCTTCTCTGTCCTATGGTGCTGCTTATGTAAAATCTTGGTCAAATGCGTACACTTACTGACCAAGAATTAAAGCTACCCAGTTCAGAGGCTATAGTAGTGCTTGCCTTTGATAATTGAACATCATTGTCTTCTAAAAGAGGCATATTCTGTTTGGAAAAAAAGCTATAGAAAATAATCTGAAGCAACCAAGAAGTAGTCAATGAATGTCACTAAATAAGGATAAGCATGTTACATTCAAAAACTGTGCACTCCTAGTGGGAGTCAAACTAACTCTAGTGGAGTGATGCCATTTTGTCTGGTGTTTACAGAGCATTTCTAATGCCTTTTATGCCACCTAGTTAATTTATCAATGCATAATTCCATATTCTTCCTTATACCCTTGCGATCTAACTGCCATCTCCTCAAAAAGTCACTTAGATGCTATGAAATTGAAGAATTTACCACTACACATTTTGAGGGTTTGCCTGTAACTTACTGAAGGTAACAAGGATTTACTAGTGAAGGGCAGAGAGCAATTGGTGTTCCTGCAGGCCCACATTACAAAGAAGAGTTGAAACAATCTCTACTTGTTTGCCAGTCAGTGGCTTTCACAGTTAATTGCAAAGATAAAGCCCTGAACACCTCCAGCAGCTTTAAGTGTCTGCCTCTCTGATGTGAGGCTGCATTTGGGCAGTTAAGTACTGTTAATTATGTTCACAGCTGAATCCACCTGCAGCTGTGGACAAAGAAGCAGAAGCTCTCTAAGGGCTCAGGGGCATTGCATTTCCTGTGACAAAAAAAAAAAAAAAAGCCTTAAAATAGTAGAATTTTGCATGGTGAACCCGAAGACCAGGGAATCTCCAAAAAGAGCAGAAATTATAGTTGTGTACTAGGGAAGAAAAAGCAAATGTGGAAGTAGAGGTTGTTGGTTTTTAGAAGAAAATGTGTCTACAGACCAAAATGCTGTAGCTTTCGGTATTTTTAATGTTTTTCACATAAAAGCCAAAATTTAAGTGTTAAAGGAAAACTATGCAAAACAGGAAGCAAATTTTTATAAAATATGTGGAGTTTTGACTTGTCTGAACAACACTTTTCCAAAGGTGGGTAAGAAAATTTCAGGCATTCTTGAATGGAACAGTTATATTTTCCTATTTTTTGAAAGTGACCTTCCAAAGCCCGTTCCTAACCTAAACTCTCTCTGCTGTCACTGCTGTCAGCAGTGGCAAGACTGCCACTTGATGTGAATTGGCTGGTATTATGGACCTGCTTGTCCACTTTCATTAACTGTCCTTCTGGATAGTTTATGCACTAAGGGGAGTTTTTCTTCAGTTGTTTTTTTCCCAGTAATGTCTCATTATAATGATTCTTCAAAATCTGTTGAGTAATAACTTACTTTCTTTTGCTGCATACCTACAGTCTATTGCAAATCCACATTCTTCCCAACAAAAGAAGCAAAGCAATAGAGCTGGTTTTCAGTAGAAAATTTCTGTTAAAATTTTTTTGGGGGCAGGAGGAGTTATACAGCTCTACAAAATTACGGTAAGTTACCGAAGGTCATTCTGAAGATAAAACTTAGAAACGGAGAGATGGGAATACAGTTTTGGGAAGGAATACAGGTTGGTTTAGTTGCACTCCTGTTCATCACAAAGCAGGGCTTGCCTGTACTTTCTTGAGACGGGCAGAGACATGTAGCTTCTACTACTGCCAGCGCTGCTGGGGCTTTTGCTCTGCACAGAACTCCCCAGCTGGCAAAGGACCCGCATGAGGCTCTGCAGGCCAATTACCTTCTTTCCAAGGAGGTACACACATATATCTTTAGTAGCCTGTAATCCCTGGGCAACCTTCCGATGCAGGGTAAGAGGGCAACCCCTGCTGGCTTACCTTGTGAGTCAGGGAGTGTTGCTTGAGGTGGTGGGGCTGCACAAACTCCATGCCACACTCAGTGCAGATGTACGGGCGGATGTCTTTGTGCTTCATCATGTGGTTTTGTAGCTGGCTTGGGTACTGGAAGGTCTTATCACATTCAGTGCAATTGTACTGTATCGGGCCTCGGTGGGTTGTTAAGTGTCTCTTCAGCTGGGCCAGGGTTGGGAAGTCCAGACCACACTCCACACAAATATTCTCTCGGCCACTCTCATGCTTAGACTCATGTGCTTTCAGCTCGCTGGGGTAGGCAAAACCTCTGCCACAGATTCTGCAGTTGTAAGGCTTGATGTCACTGTGTTGCATCATGTGCCTTTTAAGGTGACTGGTTTGAGTGAAAGCCTTGTGGCACACCTGGCATTTATGCGGACGAGTGCCCTGGTGGGTCAACATGTGTGTGTGCAAGTGGCTCAGCTGCTTGAAAAGCTTGCCACATCGGGTGCAAGCATGTGGCTTAATGCCACTGTGCCCCAAGATATGGGTCACCAAATTGTACTTGGATGTATAGGACTTCTCACACATGGGACATTGCCAGCGTTTCTGTTCACCCCCCACATCAACATAGTAACTGTCATCTATCTGAAGGTTGACATCTACTCTTTCCACTTTCTGTTTATTTTCACCACTTTCTTTTACTTCAGCACTCTTGAAGGATGTCTCTGGAGGTCTTTTCATTTGAAAGGGGTTCCTGAAATGAAAGTTTGGTGGCACAATAAAAGGAAACATTAAGCTAGGGTGGACTTTGGGATAATAAGGGTAAGGCGTCTGCATGAATGCTGGGCTACTGGGCCATGCCATGTTGGGCTTCACTGGTTCTTGTTTAATAGGCTTGGCTCCAAAGTGCTCCAGAGTTCTGTAGAACTGAAAACCGAAGTTGCAGAGATCGATCATCTGGGAACTGTACTTGGGCTGTGCTGCCTGTTGGAATACCAAGGGGAGACTGGAAGGGACTAAGTCATTGTGATCTTCATGTCTGTCTGGTGGTGATGAGGATCCCTCAAGAGCGATGGAAGGAGGCATTTTTGTTGGCATGCTCTTGCGTTTCCGAGACCCTCCTTCCAAGGACACCTGAAATGTTTCCATGTCTCCAAGAGGAGGAGGGCCATAGCGGAAATGTGAGAGGTGCGGTCTGAATTCTTCACCAAATGCAGTTGTTCTGTGTGGCTTTGTAACAGTGCTCAGTGGCTGCAGGCAGCAGGAGAAGGGAGATGCTTGGGTACTGTTGGCATTAAAACTCATTTCTTCATTCTTCATCATATTTTATTTTTTTCTGTGTTGTCCAAATTCCTTAAAACAAACAGAAAACCAATTTTCCTTACTTCTTCCTGTTCTCCTGCATTTAACATTTTATTGTCTATTTTATTGTTTTGGAGGTTGTTCAGTTTTTTTAAGTGAATGCAACTAGGATGACTTAGGTCCATATAAGGCAAAGACCTTTTAAAGCAGAGTTAAATTGGCTACTGGACAACAAAGAAGCTTTGGTCTTCCTGTGGTAGAATTGGTGATTTAAACCAAGTGTGGCTCATATAATACCTTTGCAACATAAGCATTCTGTACCATGACATGCTATTTCTTAGCTGAATCTCTATGGCAATGTTTCTGCTTAATTTAATTCAGCCAGGCTATTTGTGGGCAAAACCCTGTCCTTGGCTGTGCATGCACTGGCTCTAAAAATTGGCGGTGCATCTAAAGGATATGGCAATACAAACAATAATGTGCACATTTATTATGGTTGTGACATGAAAAACTAAAGCCAAAAAATGTTAAACTTCTTTGTATCATTAACATGTGCTGCTGTGAGAGAAAACAATAGCCAAGTGATCTAAGGACACTGTGTACCATCAGGTTTTGTGCCGTGTTTCCTGGCTTCTCTCACTTTGTATTGTAATAAGAAGGCGGAGATTAATTTATTTTCTTTGTTTTAATCCCAGCGATATTTACCTGGCAGATTTGGGGGAGGAAAGAACTTTGACAACTCTCCAAATTACATTCAGTTTTATAGACTTAATCTAAGGGGTTTTTTTTTATTTCTAAACAGGTGAACAAAACCTTCACTATAAAACCAATTATAGAATTAATGTCAACAACCCACTAGGTCTCTGGAGTAATTGATAGCTAAGAAGCCTCCAAGTCTTTCTAATGGTACAGTGTGAAAAAGGCAGATAAATAATTGCCTTCTGGAAAATTTTATGTTCCACTGATCATACAGGGAGCTTCTCATGAATTTGAGGTTCATTTAAAATATTGGTTATGAATTTTATGTTAATTAAGGCTGCTACCTTTTGCTTTGGCTCTTGAGGGATGCACTTATCTGCATGTGTGTGTGTGAGTCTGTGTTTGTGTATATGCATCTATCCAACCAGGCAGAGGTTCTGTTGGAAAACTAGACATTTTTTCCCACCCGATGTTGATGCTATTTATAACACAGTTCTTGGAAACGACGGGTGGATAACATGAAGGTGGTTGGATTACTAAAGACACTTCGCTTTCTTTTTCAGGAAGCTCTGTGCTGGATAAAACTGCTTCTAAAGATAGATAAAAGCACATCTCTTTGACCTATTTAGACTGCAGACAAGAGAAGGCATCTTACAAACCTGCTTGCAAGTAGATTACTTCCTTCTAACAGGGTAAAGTGTGGAATTATCTTTCAGATACTGTGTGAAGCCAAAGGCTCGGTGAAATAACTTTAAGATGTAAAATTTAGACAAAGGAATCAATCAATACCCAAAGAAGGAGTACTACTTGAAACAAAACTTGTAGGAACTCTAAAATGATGATTCAGAAAGGACCTGTGATAGTGGAAAAGATTAAAAAATATTTTCTCACAACTGGGAAAAGTACCTAATAATTGTACTTTCAGTCCCTAGCTCACTGATTGGATATACACATATCCACATTACATATACACATTATGTATACACACACTCTTGTGTGTGCATGTATGTGTACATATGTAATATATATAAGTGTGTATGTTCCATCAGAGAGAATTGTTTGGGAGTATGCATTCTACTAAGTTTCCTCATCACTCTAACTCCCTGGCAAAACAAGGGACAGTTAAGATATTGAAGACTTTTTGGTTACAAAGACTTGATTTATCAAAAAAGGAGAAGGGAAAATGAATCCTCTGAATAACAAGAGGCTCCGCTTCTTTCCAAAAGGGAAAAAGGTGGGGTTTTTTTTCCCAAAATTCAATTTATGTAAAGATAAACTCACATAATTTGAACATAAAATATGCCTGTAGGCTAAAATTTTCCCTTCAATATATGGACCTGTCCCGCAAATATCTTTCACCTTGTTTATCTCTTACTTTCCCAGCAACACAAGTATAAAATGCTTCAGAAAGCCCATAGAAATTGAGAAACCAGCTATGTTATTTACTGCTTTTGTTAGATTAATGAAATGCTGCCAAAAATACACAGATGTGACACTGAGTTGTGTCTATTTGTTTTCTTGCCTCTTGGCTGCCAACTGCTCCCTTCTTCCACGTAAAATTTCAAACTTTCTGGAACAAAGAGTTAAGGCAGAGGAGGTAGAACTGCTTCAAATTGCTAAAAAGAAATAATTTCCTTTAGGCACTACTAACCTTTGGCTGCTTTCACTGAGTGTATGGGTTTATTCTGCTGTCCACGGCTATACCCATCATGGGACCAAGCCTAAGAAGAAAAGCATTTAAACTGTCAGTGACAAGCACAAGTAGGGAAGTGTTATATAACCCAACAGAAGAGCACCTAAAAGGGGAGGGAAAGTACAGATTTGAAGTTTCAATATGGATCACCTTGCTTATTTTTCCCTTTCAATCTGCCAATGGTGTAGAAACTTACTGACTAAAGATTAAACACATTATCTTATCTCATGTCCTTTCATGTTGGTAACAAATCTGTGGTAATTTGAATGGAGGCATGATCTTTATCTTGACCAGAACTTAATTCCATAAAATATGAGTCCTGAAGAAACACAGGAGAGACTGCATATTTGACCATCATGCAAGAAATAGGTAAGGAGCAGTCCCTTCTTCTTTAAGTAACTTCAGTAGAGAACTTTCAAGCTTTTAATTGCACAGTTCTCCAGTAATTTTGTTCTATCGGACTCTGGAGTAGCTGATCTCTTTTTAATACTCAACAACAAATAAGAGGGGATAAATTGAAGAATTTCTGTTTTAAACATCTCCTAAGACCCTTTGTGTTTCCCATATAAGCACTTTAAAAATTCTTTATTTCTTCAGCACCAGTTATTTAAAATGCAATGCTATGTAGCACAGCAGCGTGTGATTTTAAACACTGAGGTTAGTTTAAACCTGGATAGACATTAACAATTCTAGCTTTTATCAGTAGGACTTCATCTCCTTGGTTTTGAAAACTTGGTCTGGAAAGCTCACTGAGACAGAAGTTTCCATGCTGTATTGGCACTTAAACATGAAAAAAAAAACCAAAAAACCTAAACTTAACATTCCAAAACTTATTAGAAAGTTAATTTCTTTATGTAAATATTTGGAAACATACTATTCTGAAAAACAGAACAACAAATAAGCTCTTTCTCTGACCTTTTAAAAAAAAAAGAAAGAAAGGCTACAGTGAGTTCAGATAGCTGTTGAGGTATTTCCAAAGTAGAATATCTGTGCAACAGCTAATAATGTTGTTGAGTTAGCTTCCATGAAAGAGGAAGAGAGTTTAATACAGAATGTGAATCACCATTTACTTTCTCCTTTCCACTCACCATTTCTACCTTTGTTTCTACAAAGGATTTTTAAAAGTACATAAATCATGCTATTCACTCACATACTCATTGTTACAATCTCCAGGCAATATTCTGTACTGGTCAACAGCAAATTTTCTTTAGACTTCAGTAGAACCAAGATTCTACTTCCTGTCTGAGTGTGACTTCTTTCTATAGACTAATAATAAGCCCAGCCATAAAAATGTGAGTATATGAAGTTTCTTAAATTTAAACACAGACAAATACTGTTCTGGTTTTGTCCTTGGACAACACAATGATAAAACCAGAAGTGAGACCAAGAGGAGTGAAAGCGCTATGTATGCTTTGACAAAGGAGAACGGGCTACTTCATTAGGAGGTTTGCATTTGTGTTTGCTACTTCAGAAGGTGAAACAGAGGAAAGTGTAGGAAGTCTAAAAGTGCCTGAACAGGCTGAACAGCTTCTATCAGCTGGAAGACAGATTGCACATTTAACTGAATATGTATGGCTGCAGAAACCATCCTCTGTAAGAGCGCATCTCTGCCCTCCTCTTTGATCCTGAAATATTGGCATCCATAAGGAAAGAGTGAAATCTAACAGCTGTTTCTGAGTTCAGTATCTTCAGTTAGTTCTGATCCCTCCTTACCAATCTCCCTGCTGATTTCTCTCAATGGTAGTGTGAACCCTCCAGAAAACCCTGTTTTCTTTCTCTTCCTCGTCTTTTACGCTGCCTCCAGTGCGTGAGTGAAGTCATGACATTCCCCATTTCCTTTTCTACTGGGAATTTCCTAATTTTGTGCTGTTGGAAAACAAACATGTGGGTGTTTTTAACCTTTAGTTTTCAAGTGTATCTTGTATGTTTTGCTAGTTTTATGTACTCTCTTGAATAAAAAATTGGACCAGGTGATAATAGTGTTCCATCTGTGTAAAATCCATGTATGAGCTTGTCATTTGTATAGCCAGATTTTTGTTTGTAGGTGCTGCCTTGGTGAATGAAGCAGATGTTCTGAATGTGCTCAGAAGATTTAGAGCTGTTTCACTACTTGGTACACTAGATATTGGTTCAAACTGCCATTGGTATTCAATATTGGATTATTTGTATAGGTTTTTTTTCAAATTAAGGCATTTTATTTACTCTAGGCTTGAGTAACTATAGACATTAGAGGACAGAAGGCAGAAGAGAATGTTCAAATCCATACCAGTACTTATCTAAAATCAGTGCCAACCCTAATCTATTCTTTAGAGAAGTCCAGGCAAAGTGTGTTTTCCATTCATATTCTCCAGGAATAAATACCCACTTTTCAAGAATACAAATTTGAAAAATGTACTCCATTAATATACACTGAGTATATAAACTGAGTATATGTTATGTATATACTGAGTATGTGTTAATAGACCCAAACTAGCCTTGAAGTCCTTAAGCTACACTATTTGAAGATAACCTCAATGACCATTTACATTTTATATGAAGAGAACACTTTTTCTGCCACAGTGTGGAGTCTGGAGAACACAGAAATGTGGGCTACCTTGCAAAAATAAACATGGATTTAGAGAAGGTGTCCAAAATCAATGAGTGCAGATACTGATTAGGGAGACACAAATGATGGGGAAGACTTAAAAAAACAAGCCTGAATGGGGAGTAACAGCCTTGTGGAGTTTAGTCAAATTTTTACAAATAATACCACTTCTAAACACACTTGTTTTCTCTCACTCATATGCATGTAGACCTGTTGTTAAATGAAGTCCATGATTTAAACATCAGTTGGAATGTCTTCTGAGATAAGGCTTCTCATCCCATGTCTTAATGAAACAGGTGTGTCTGCTTAAATGGAGAACACTATCAGGATAATGATATTGCCATAAATATTTCTCTTCCCCTTTTAGATTACCATCATTAATAGAATTAGAATTGGAAACAAGTAAACAACTGTTCATGAAAATGATCTGGAATGACTGAAAATGAGAAGTGGACCAGATCAGGTCTTTTTCTTCCTACATTAGTATGATAGTACTGAGGATCATAGTGTCTTTTCACTTCTCCCTGGGAAGTTACCGTCATCTGCTGGTACCAGGATTCAGGATAAAACTTCTTCTTTCCATCAACAAATGTGGTTTTACTCAGCAAATGCTTGATAAAGTAAAACCGATAACCTTGGAAACTCTTCCCAGGGATTAATCAGAGTCCACTAAGACTTATAGAAAGACTTCCAATAAACTCTGAAACTAATTCTTCACAATTTTGCTTTTATTTGTTATGGTTCTGTTGTCCAATGAGATATGAAACCACCAATGCCATGCCCAAAGTTTGATACTTTCAACAAATGTGTTGTATGCATATGGAGAAAAAAAATAGTTATATTCCTGAGAATGTGTTAAAAAATGGTAACCTTTGCAGACAACCTTAATGGAAATCATATAATTATACACCTAAGAAACTTAATTGACTCAAAAATCAGACACATCTAGACAGAGTAAGCAGATACAAGGAATGAACTTTCAAATATATCTCATATATTAATAAATTCTTTTTATCTTCACTGACTATTTTGGCATGTCTTTCTTGTTTCATGTTTGAAGTATGATAATTTCTGATATTCCTTCTGATTTAAAGGTTTGTCTTTGCAGTGTAGCTCAATTAATATTGTCTGGGAAATTACACTAGTGTGGAGAAATGGGTCTTATCTCAGAAAACTGCAATAGAAATACTGTCCCTGCACTGTCTTTGATATTTCCAAATTTTAACATTTTAACTTGCATAATTTTTATTTTCTTTTATATTATTAGTATTAACATTAGTATTAGCATTAAAATACATAAATGTAGAAAACATGCTCATTTGCCTGCATTGACTCTAGAATGGCTTTTGGAATTATCTTGGATACACGTGTAACTTGTTTTATACTCAGTTTTCAGGGAGTAAGACACTATGAGCACTTTTACAGGAGTATAGTTATACTTTGGTATTTCTTGTAATAGAAAAAATGTTTAAAACATATCTAAGTGAATGTACATTCACTTTTCCATAACTTACATATCATTTGTGTTTTGATAAGTATTAAAAGTGTTAAACTAGATTCTGAGATTTCCTTCACTGAAAGTTTGGGGCAGTCCCATGACCTTACCTTGGCAAAGCTAGGACGTGGTTCATGGCATCCTTATATAGTCATTTATAGCATAATTTGGTTTTCAGAGGTAGCATTGATTAGATTAAAAATAAAAATACGCCTGGAGCTATAGTGAGGTAGGTGTAGATATTTTTCTTCTCTCCATTATGAGTGCTATGT
>VXBJ01004835.1:20412-37073 GCA_013400055.1 Nycticryphes semicollaris | reverse complement strand
TTTAGCAAAACAGTTTGCTATCCCTCTTGTTTCTTTTAAGTGTACTCTCTCCTTAGTTTAGCAAACACTTTGCTATAATTTTCACTACTTTTCTACTGCCAGACAGTTGGCTGGAGCTTGCAGAGCAGTATGGCTGGGTTAACCACTGGACATTTGCAATAGGGCCTTATCGGTAACAGCCCTCACGGCACTTTAGCTTCACAGACCATCTCTAGTCATATCAATGTACATACAAAGTGTCCTTTGAGTACAGCTGGGGCTTGCTGCTGGTTTGGCTCTTTATTTCTCCTTTTCTTGTCCTCCTTTCTCCTTTTTTTTTCTTTTTTCTTCCTCTTTGTGAATTTTCTTAGTTCTTCTCTTATGTTTCCTTCCCCCTTCACTTCTCTATTCCTTCTGTGGTTCATTCCCTCTCTGCTTCTCTATTCTATCTCCTAAAATGGTCAGCAACACATAGACAGTGCATACATAACCTGGATAACAAAGTGGATATCAAGTCCAGAGAATCCAAAGTATTATCTGTTTACAAACCCTCGCCCCAGACCACAGCTACACACAGTGGGAACCTGCAAGGCGTAGCAAATTATTTGGTCTAAAACTGTGTAAGGGAACAAAGATTATATGTCCTCAGCTGAGCACCTCCACCTGCCTAATTCTCTAGTTCCAACTGGCAATTCAAGGCTATTCTGGGGTGGAGAGGAAGGGGAGAGGGAACAGTCATCAGCTGGCATATGTCTGCCTCTGGGTCTACAGCACAGCTCTGCCCTGTCTGCCCACAGCAGGGTGGGCTCGGTCCCAGCCTCTTGACTTTCTTCTTCTCTCCACAGAAACATGCCAAATATAGTCTGAAACAGAGCTGTTGGTAAGGTACAAGAGGATGTAAAACCAGAGAAATAGCGCAGGCTAGCAGTGTAGCTAACCCAAGACACCAATCTTGTGAAGAATATAGGAAACAGGAAAGAGTATCACAACAACTTTCCAGCACAACCTTCAGGCCTCCAGCTGTCTGTGACTCAAGGGTTTCCTAATTCAAAGATGTTGCATTTTGTTGTTTTTCTTATTCTGTAATGATTAATGTGGATAAAAATTATATAATATAAAAATCCAAAGACGACAGTTTCTTGTGGGCTGAGGGGTATAAGATGACAGGTGGTGTGTTCCAGAGAAGTGAGGTATCTCTGAGTGCTTTAATGGAGGGTCTTGTACCCTCAGGGATATAGAGAGGAGCCAGAGCAGTGAGAGCCGCACTGTGCAGGAGGACAGATGCTCACCTACACTCTTCTCAATCTACCTCTCCCTGATATATTTCTATATCTTCTCCTTAAAGTCCCCTAAAACTCATGCGTACTGTAGGTTATTTCATTTGTGCCCCACATTCCATCAGCTCCCTGAACTTCTGACCCTGATCTGCTTCAATTTCTCCCATCTTTTGAAACCATTGTTTTCCCACTGCAAAGCTGGATCATTTTTGCTAATTTTTGCTAATCACCCTTTATTGGCTAGATTTTTTAAAATATACGATGCCTCCCTTTTTCTAATTTTTTTTTTAACCAAAATAGGGAAGCTAAATACATTCATATTCTGAATAGAAGTTTGGAGGATAAGCAGAGGTGAACTATTGCCTCAAGCAGGCTGTGGCAATGGGATGCTTTTGAAGGCAATCCTATGTTCTCGTCAAGAAGAAAATGTCTTAGGTACCCCAGCCTCGTTCCATCTGTTTTGAAAAGAAAACAAAACTGCAAGGCTGAGCGCTGTGACCTGTTGTCTAAGAAATGAGTACAGGTCTGAGGATGCAACTTGCACTCACTCACACTCACTCACTCACATTGTTCCTTCTTCTGGAGCTTTGGCACTGCAGAGAAGGGGTTACAAGGCAGAACGAGCTGAACGGAGCCTGACACCATAGCCAAGCCAACATACAATCACTCTGGAGGGTGAAGTGCCTTCAACTTTCAATAAACCTGGAGAAGAGTCACCCAGAGGGGAGCCCATACCCATCTCCAGAGGGGGTGGAGCCTGCAGCCCCTGACAACCCCATCTGACTGCTCTCTGCTCCCCGCCCCTTGGCACTAGCATTTTTGTCTGAGTAATGGCCCAGCTCCAGCCAAAGAAGACCAGTCACCCTCACAGGCTCTGGTTAGGGCACTCCCTTAAGAATCTGGTGATGTATGGGTCCAATTTCTTCAAGGGGGAGAGAGAAATGAACCAGTCTCCCACCTCATGGCTCTTATATTTTGCACTGAGTTTGATGTCGTTTGTGTATATTCAGCTTCATGTAAATATTCTTCCAGGACTGGGTCCCCAAGAGCATTTGGCCAGCTCAGTTAATTACTCAGTGAAACAATGGCAGTAATTCATCCTAAATAACTGTCCTATAACTCCCTGGCATTATCCATATTGTAATGACATCATCATGGAAAACCTGAGGTGCAGCTGAAAATAAAATTTGGGATTTGGCTGTTATGAGGTGATGTCAATAAGAAAAATTTCTTCCTTTTCTTAAGTGGATAAGGAGGTTTCATGTCAAAGGCTGGAACCATGGATGTGCCCCAGCCTTTATAAAATATGTGGAGTCACTTTAATCACTGATTATAGAAGTCCTATCATTCCATCCTTGTTTCCTCTCTATTTCCCTATCTGCCTCTGCAAATTGAAACAGTACATTTTTGGCACCATATGAATCCTATGAATTAAATAGCTTTTCCTCTGTAAAATTATCTGATAATGCTAATACACTTTTAGGGACTTTTTTACTTACCATACAGATATTATGAGAGACAGAGTGAACAGAAGAACAAAAAAATAATGTAAATCTAAGGAAGAATCTGGTAGTAAAACAATAGCAATGAATAAAGTTTGGAATCCTTGAAAGAATGCTTTGGACATAATCTTTCCACCTCCAAAGAACAATAATTAAACACTAAGACTGAAGCAGAGAGACAGGGGTTTTCAGATGTACAGTAGTATTATTTTAAAACAACTAACAGTGCTATGCAGAACACCCAAAATTAGAACAATTAAAAAAGAATGCCCTTCCATAACCCTCATGCTGCCCTACTTGGGCTGCTGTTTTGAAAGTAAACCTTTCACTGGTATTCATGACCTTTAAAAAGGAAGTAGATTGAGCTTTCCTTCCTACTGTAATTCCAGTGTCCTTATCACCTCCATGGAGGCCAGAGAGATGGTCTGATCTCCTGCCATCTCTGTGTTATCTTAAAGGGTAGCTAAGGGTCACCTTAGTTCTGCAAGTCCACTGGCATCCTCATACACCATCAGCAGTTAATTGTACCCTCCAAGTGTTGCATGTGTAAAACAACAGATATCTCAAAAAATAAAGTACCAGGTAAAATGAGCTCATATGCTTGGAGAAAAGCTGAGGGATAAGAGGATTGTATGAGAGAGTTTTCATATAAAGTCTCCAGAACAGTTTAGTACTTTAATGAAAATCTATTTTTATGTAAACATCAGGGAGTATTATTAGCCTCCAGCAGGACTACTGCATTTTGTATTTATTTTGCATCCAATTCTTTGTTTCACATAATTCAAAACTCATAGTGAAACTGATGGTTGCTAAAGCAGTAGGTATTGTGAGTTCCAGTAAGATGAGCTGTATCCTACAAGAACTAAAAGGGGAGGATTTAATTCAGAAACTGACAGAATCAGGAAAAATTTCTCTGCTATGAACACTTCTCTTGGTGTCCAGTTCATTAAAAGTAATTAACAGATTATGTTTTCCTAATAATTTAGGAAATAAGAATAAATTTGACTTCAGCTGAAGTTTGAGCAGCGTTTTTGCTGGAAAAGCTGCTTGGTTGAAAAGACTAATTAATTCCTATTAGTCTCTATTCTCACTTGCAATTTAGCTGGTTCAGTAGTGACTTAGACATTTCCCTCTGAACAGAAGTTCAATAGGAAACATAATAAAGCAATTAGTGATGTCAGTGTCATTCCTAGGGAACCACTGTGTTTATTCCATTGATACCCAAATAGGAAAAAACCTAAGAACCATGAGCAATGAGACAGAGTTTAAAAATGCTGTTTACCAGGGCATTGGAGGAAACCGCTCTTGGTATGTCTGGACTTTGATTAGAAAGTGCTTCTTTCCAGACTGCCAGAGCATAAAATCTGTGTTAAAGCCTTGAAATTGTATTTATTGTTCAGAAAAATTATTGTCTTGACGTACATCTCACAATTGCATTCAAATGAGGGTTCATTTCTTAAAATCAGTTTATTTTGTTTAAAGAGAAATGTGCTTAGATCCTCAGTTCCAGCATAAAATGGCATTTTTGAGTGATAACATTAAGTCCCTGCAAGGAAGTAGTTTAAGATAACTTCCTCTCTGATTTTGCCCTTTACCTGTGATGCCAAACTTGAATCTTCTTCTTGACTGAACAACAAAAAAGCAAACCCTTTCCTTCTCTGATCTCCAAAATGCATCCTGCATATTATTTTGTTAATTTCTAGAAAGCTTTAAAGCATTAGTTTGTTGCCACAACTAAAGAACATCTTAAATTTAAAATAAAGTTTATATTGCTTCTGTGATTTTGATCAACTGGGAAACAAATCTCTATGTAAATCAACTATCAGGGACAAATTCTTGAAGCTAATTATTTTAAACTGAAACAGATTTTAAATGCCAGTTTTAGTGAATTCAATAAACGAGCATAAGAAGTGGGAATGGCAGCTTAGACTTGGCCAAATGTCATCAGCAGATACTGAAACAGAGACTACAGCTACAAACAAATAAGAAATTACTTTTTGCCAAATGAAAAAGAAAAAGAAAAAGAAAAAGAAAAAGAAAAAGAAAAAGAAAAAGAAAAAGAAAAAGAAAAAGAAAAAGAAAAAGAGCGTAAGAAGAAACTTAACATAATTTGAAATCTGAAATTCTGAACATTTCATGAAATGCTCTAGCACTACTCCTCTGTTAGTGATGCCAAAGGTTTGTTCTGGATAATAACTCAGTTCAGATTTTCATCACAAGAAAAAGGAAATAGAAAAAAATAATTATCAGACCACTGTGGCTCTACCCCATGACTAGGAGTAACCAACAAGCAATATGAAAAGAAATTTTGTAAAAACCCACCTTATGTGTTAATATAAGTTTTTCACTAATTCCTCCCCAACAATTCCATTTTCTCTTCCTGGAAAATTGCCAGGTGCCATGTACAAAGATCTGGAATATTTGACAGAAATTATTGCTGTGTTTTGGGAGGAAAGGGTAGGGGGGCATTACCCAGAGGATAAATAGATGTGTGAATTCCGTTGTGACTTACTGTTCCAACCACATTCAATGCCTTCCACTGAGTGCCTGTTCACGCTTTTTCTCTGTGTCTAACAGTGAATGAACTGGTTAATGAGTGAATTCCCTCATTAGAGGGAATCCTGAGTCCTGATGGTTTGCCTACATAATCCAGCGACATCTGTCCAATTGCACTGCTTTACCTATGGCTTAAGCCTAGGGAGGGGTCCCTTTTTGTAGGACATGAAAAAAGAAATTAACATATTAGAGATCAAAAGACCTTAATTAGTATTTTGATTTTTCTGGCCAAGGGAAGAGGAGATAGAGAGGAGAAGTTGGACAGCACCATTTCTCTGATGCATATGACTGCCTTCACAGCATTCTGATAAAACACTACCTACAGACATATAAAATCATTCTGGAAACCTCAGTGACTTCATATTGTGAGTACAGCATTATGCAGCAAAACTGTTTGATATAACATTTGTGCTGGTGTGATTCCTTGCTGTGGTGCTGTAGGGAAAATAGTTTCCCATGCCTTTATAAATGCATGGGTTTATCGTCTGGTAAACCTTTGAGCATGTTGCTGTCAACTTGCCCTTCTAAGAGGTCCTCCACAGTTTTCTGGAATTCCTATCACAGGACAGTAGTTTTGGACAAATACAGGCCACTCGTGATAGCTTCAGAAACCTCCACTAGGGAACCAACCCAGCGTGAACTGGTGCCTGGCAAATGGTTCAAACAAGTTCTGTTGCTCCTTAGAAGCTGAGAGAAGATCTAAAACCAGGTCATCCTATGCCTTTTCACCTCCTGATATTGCTTTCATTACACATGTATTCTAAATACTTTTAAGAAAAAGTAGACAGGTAGGCAAATATCGTGCTACCTGGAAGTCCTGGATGAAAAACAATCCCTTTTCAGATAATGCTTTCAAATATTTTTCACCTGGAGCTGAAACATCAAGCTGATATGCTATTTTCTTTAGAAATCACCTCGGAGAGAAGACTAAACCTGAAATAGTAACTATATTTTAATGTTTTCTTCCTGGGTATCTTTCAAATAGGTATATTTACGTGCAGTTTAAATCTAGTATATTTGGTATTGGTACATACCCATTCCAGTTTAAGAAGTCTTTAGTAACAAGTCCAGCATAGAGCCCTCCACAAAACATAAGGTCTTTTGCCACTGCAAGAAGAGTCTAACAGCTACATTGCAACCCTAGCCAGAAAAGAATAAAGCATAAGAGGCTTTTGGACAGCTCGGAATAGTGACTAACAAGTGAAGAGGAAAACTAGAAGTCATCTTCTTCCTCCCAGCCAACACACTTGTGGCTTATCAGAGGGCCTGCTGTCAGAGCAAGCTGCTCCCTGAGAAGGGGCAAAGCTGTGCTCCCATCCCAGAGCTGCTCCTCCACCCTGGGAGTGCCGCCCTGCAAAATTCTTTCTGCATGGAGAAATCAGGGGGTTTCTATGACCATTCTCATAGCCTTGCTTGCAATTTCAAATGCTTCGTACTTTTGTCTAATTCTGTAGTGAAAAGTGATGTTATCAATATATGAGACTCGGTTTACCTTGCAGCTTTTTGTAATTAAATGAACCTTCAGATTCAATGAACACTTGTGTTTTTCAGTGTTCCCTGAATACTAGTGCTGCCAATGATCACAAGCAGCTTGAAAATTGTATCTTTCTAGGTTTACTTTATATAAATATTGGCAAGGGGAAAATAGGTTTTCAGGAAACATGATTTTTGTGCTAAGCTTTTTCTTTTAAATTACGTGAACTCACGCATGCCTACGAATCTGAAGGAAAATGTGTGTCAGTGTTTTAGCTTTCACAGTAGAAGAGGGAGGGAAGAGAAAGTAAGAATGATATTTTTGTCATCCTTCATTTAAATAATTAATAATGTGTTTTTCCAACATACATAGCAGAAGACAGTGAAGGTAAAAAAAAAGGCAAATATTAACTTAATTTCTTCCCATAATCTTTAGAGCATGAAAACATTTTCTTTTAATATATGATTACTTAGCTTAATGGCTTCCAGTGACATTAGAATTCTTTACATTACGTTAAACATTGCTGGTTTAGAAGATAAAAGCTGTGCTTTGCTGATCAAGATCAGGGTAACACTAGTATGAAAACATTTTTCACAAAAGTGAGTCACAAATATACTGAGTCTGGAATGAGCTAAAACAAAAATAATATTTTTTCATTGGGTCATTTGTATTTTAGAAGCCAGGCAAGAAGGACTAGTCCCTGCCAGACAGGCATGAAGAAAAATCAGACATCCAGCATGAAGTCCAATACATGTTTTAAATAACCAGTAAGGATTAATCTAGGCCTCTTCACTGGATGAAAATGTGAATATCGTTCACAAAATTCCACTGCATTTTAACAGCAATGGAGGGATGCAGCCTCAGTTTTGGAATATCAGTCTTTCAGCAGAAAGATGATAACATCAGGTCATCTTTTTTTCCAGACTTGTTTCTTTTTTTTTAAAAAGGCCTCACATTATTTGTCTCTACAGTTCCTTCTTTTCCAGGCTGACCTTCCCTACTTTTCAGTGGTCTTCTGCGATGGTAAACTAGAATGGGGACAACTACTGCATTTAAGAAGAAAATTCACATTTGGCTTTAATAGGCAGTCTATTTTTAAAAATCAGTTGGCATATAAAATTAGTCCCTCAAACAAATGAATAATTTTACAACTATCTGTAGCAGTTTACACCTGTTTGAAGAAGCAGTTTGCTTCACTGGATCAATTACTATTGGGGAAAATGCATTAGTGCTCAGAAGCTATGGATCATTTCCTATCCATGAATAAGAAGCTACTTTCCCTTATGCCCCTTTGCCTGAGTTGTGTTCTTAAAACATGGCCGCAGAAAAACCTTTACTACTTTTGTTTTTCTGGTGTTGTTCTGCAGAAACATCTGGCTGAGTGGGGTGGTCCATTCAGATTGACATCTTTCTGCATCATCAAGGCTTTGCAATGTCAAAGATTGGAAGCAACATAAAGTGTTATTTTATGGGGTAATCTATAATCTTCTGCCCCTGTATATGAGGGTTCTCTTGGGTTGCCACCATGATTCACCACCTCATGCTCCTTCCATTCTAAATCCTGCATTTCTGGCACTACTAGAAATGACGCCTAAAAGACATGCCAACGCATTGCAACATCATGCCTCTCAGTCCATCAGTATCTTCTCTACATTACATCCAGATCATCCTAAGGCACGGTTCTTATTGAAGTACTTGTTTGAAAGAATGTAAAACCAATTAAAAACTCCTTGGAATTTAAATAATCAAATTATATATATTACAGATGCCAAAATGTAACTCGGAATGTAACTCAGTGCGAATATTCTGCAAACAAAACTCATGTTCTCTAACAGTTATCAGCATTAGAGAAACTAATTGACAGCTACAAAAAGACTCCTGTCAGTTTCAGAGCTTTTGATTCAGACTTGTTAACCTGGAATTTCTGTGGGCTACAGCTTATTTCTGTAACATCTTTGCCATCGTTGATGCAGTTTTGGTTTTGTTTTTCAGAACAAAGCAAAATCCGTCTCCATTTCGCTTGATTCAGATCAAATCAAGTGAAAATAATAGCTTTAAAGAACTCTCTGGGAAAACACATACACTGACTGAGCTTTTACTTATGTGTGCTATAAAATAAGGCTCTAAGCAATAGAAGCAACAAGACTTTAAACAAAATAAACAGACCCTTTTTTTTTATTGGTGGCTTATTGCTTCAATTTTTGGGGATGTTTTTGTTTTTATTTTTATTTTTTTTTACAGCGTAGAGGCAAATAACTGAAAATTAACTTCACTAAATATTTGTGCCATAAACTGGTAGTAGGTCTGCACTCTATCCAGCTTCACAATGTACCTTTCTCTTCATGTAAATATCTCAGCAATGTAGGTTAAGCATAATACACCAGCTGAAAATCTCCTCTTCCTGACACCTCAAAAAAGATATTAGTAGTGTTACAACTTACCACTGCACTAAATCATATTACACTTATCCCAGCATTAAATTATATGTGAAAACAAATAAACTCCAAATGGTTGTAAATATCTATCATTTGAAGGAAAAGTAAACCCAATAGGCAAAACCTAAGAACAAGGTTCAAAATTCAGTCTATTTTTTGCTCTCAAATTATTAAACATTCTTTTAAAACCGCTTTTTCTGTGGAATCATTATTGGGAAATGGGTTTAAATGCAGTATGCACTGCTTTTGGCCCCCTACTATGAATATAAAGACACATGCTCATATTGATGTATTTCAGACAATCTCTTAGGGAAATAATTTATCATATAAATGGTCTAAATCAAGAATATGTTAAAGTTTACTGTCTTCAGAAACAAACTCTGTAAATAAAGGCTGCATCTAACTCTTACCTACAAGGTACACTGAACTCCTGAACTGCCCAGATCAAAACATACAGATGATTGATAGCAATCCAGACTAACACTCTGCAATTTGAGCAAGATATCACTACAAATGCAGAGCTTAAGTGTTTTTTTTTAATGTTTAGGAGAGTTCTTCACTTCTCATTTGAAGTAAAATTTGGTTTTCCAGATGTGTGACATGTAACTGTCAAAAGAACAGTCAAAATAACCTCTTTAATTTGAATCAGTATTTAGTCATGTAAAACATAAACCCAGGTATCCCAAGCAAAATACGTGTCAAGCAGTTTTCATGGCAACATCTGGCTCTTCCTTGCTATTAGCAGAGGAGTCTTGGTGGGTTAGGCATAGTGAAATAAACCTAATAATTTGTACCAAACTACACCAAGCTGTGACATTAAGCTACACAGTTCAAGAAAGAAGTTATTTCCACCTCCTTTGGCAGAACCCATCTCCTGCTCTGAAGCAAAGGGAATCTGCAACTTACCCAGAAATCCAGCTGAATTTGGGGTCGATCACTCCTTCCTATGGAAAAACTTGCAGAGAGAACAGCAAATCAAGGGGGACGAAAACCCTTTTGACTACCTGGCTCAGCAAGGGATGGTGGGAGCAGAGGGCTGTCTGGGGGTGGAAGCATAACCCAGGTGCCCAGAATAGGAAAGGGAGTGCGAGCGGGAGTGGGGCAGTTCGAACCGCCTGCCAGCCCTCTGAGATGCCTGCCCGCCATTTGGAGCATCCTGCAGAGGACTCTGCACTTCAGAAAGCTGCAGCTTGATGAAATACTAGATCAGAAGGTGACCAAGCTCTCCTTCTGCAGAGAAATGGACACCTGTCTAAATTCTTCCCCACACCTCCGTGTTCTGCTTTTAGAACAGTGGGGGAAAGGGAGAGCTGGGGGTTGGAATTTTCTCTTCCAATATTTGACACATACTCCTGCAATCACTCATTTGATGTGTCACTTCTGATACATTTTATGCTCAACATAAAAAATATCATTGGTATTTACAGCAATGCAAACAACAAATAAACACCTGAGTGCATCCTATTACTGAAGCTGATGAAGAGCCTCAGTGTTACTATTTACTACATGTGAACGTGAACTTTCTTTTTTTTTTTTTTCTCAAGTGAGAACTTAGAATTATCTTACCATGTCTTAAATGTCACTGTTCCTAAGCTGATCATATACACAAATGAATAGAGATAAACATGTGTAATCATAAACACAATACAGTTTGAAGGGAAAACAAAGCCCTAGTAATTATTCTCTTACTATAGCGCAGGTTGGTGGGTTGGAGCAGACCTCAATAATGGCAAATGACATATGAAATACATCAATTTGCATATGACAGAAATTCTCTCTTTATTTCAGCAATGGCCCAGTGGATCTTACTGAAACATTCAGGATAAAGTAGTGAAGACCATAGCAAATTCTGGAAGTAGAAGCCATATATGCAAAATTCACAGAAGATCGTGTTATGAATATTATCAGCCTGACTGGAAAAGACTTTCTTGCCTGAGTTGGTTAAACCATTTTCTATTATCACCAGTATCTAAAAAACAGACTATAGGCATCTCTAGCGTAAATATACTGCTTCTCAATGCATATGGTTATTATCTTTTTACCCATTAAGTGTGTATCTGATTAATGCCTTTTCTTAATACAAAAGCATAAATAATGCACTTCTAAAGACTTAACCATAAAAGCATTTTTACTTAACTTACCAGTTGTTGAAGCTGGAAGGAGTCTTGCCCTAAACTCTCTACCTGCACTCCTGTTGGTAATCTCTGCCTCTCTCTCCCTCTCTCTCCCTCCCCCTGTGCAGAGATTGCAGTAAACTTAAAAAACTAGCAGGGACAGTGTTTCAAATGACTTAAGAAAGAGAACAGGAACAATCATTTCGTTCTCTTTTTTTCAGATGAGTACAGTACCTTCAGAAAGAAGGAAGGAAGGGAGGGGAGAGGAAGTCAACAACCCTTTGCTTTCCTGCAAAAAAATAAGGAAACAGCAGATAGCAATCTCGTTTTCTCTCAAACAAAATGTTTGGAAAAATAAATACATCCGAACCAGAAGGAATTCCTCAAGTATTATATCTGCATTATTGGCTTCATAAAACCTACTTTACAGCTTGCTATGTGCAACTATATTAAAACAAATGAATTTCCAAAGTAGTGAGGGGAAATAAGACACCCACATCTTACGCAGAACAATTAGCCATAAGCTTGCAAAGATATTGCAGGCTTTTACTCTAGAGAAGGAGTGATCATAGATATAGATATATACAAGTATCTTGTTTCCACGGTGATATAGGTACAAAAATTCCTAAAACCTCTCTTTACTCTGATCACAAGCAAATAGCAAACAGTGGATATTTATAGAATGCTGTGAAATAAAAAGGGAGGTGAAAAGGGTCACAAAAGTGGCAAGAAGCATAGCTTGTCATTGAACTTGCACTAATAAGTAAATTAGCTCAAAGAATTTCATTTAGAAGGCATGTTGATTTATCCAAACAAAAGCAATGTGCTACGTTCTAGAACAGATTTTATATGTTATTCTGTTTCTTTCTTTCCCCATTAAACATATTTTGACAAAGAGATACTGGCCAGCTGGCTGGAGGGATGGGATAAGTTTAGCCCATTGTGTTCCACTCGTTTTTAGTTTGCTTGTATTTTCCCCTAACTTTATCTGTCATCTGAAGTTCTCTTATAGTGACTAGATACTCCCTCTTTCTTTTCCCACTAATTCTTTTTCATTCTAATAAATATTCTTTGCAGTAAATGCCTTCACACTGGTGCTGAGGCTGTGTTTACAGTTGCCCTTGTAATTTGGTACTGAAGATTGGGCTGCTCATCAACGAGAAATTCGGGGTTGAGTTCTGTGACAGATACAAAGCAGAAAGCCATTTCAAATGGCCCTCTCTGTACATCCAGACTTTGTTCTGGGAGCAATAGCTAGATGAATACTGCTAAAGTAAATTGAATTATTGCTGTAAATCCAGTGTTAATGGGAGGAGAAGATGGTACACTAACCCATGAAGAATATTCTTTCTTTTATTGTACAATAATGATAATTGATAAATTGTAAGCCACAATAGTAAGTAGCTCTTTGGCACCTGTGCTCCTTCATGCAGTTCCTAGTGCTGTTTCCAGAAGACAGCTAGCAATGATTTGGCTGCAGAGGCTTTTATTTTAATATTGAGAAAGTTTTGACAATTGACATCAACAGTGCACAGAGCAGGGAAGGTGATATGAGTGATCTCTGCCCTTACAGCATCACTTGTTTTCTGAAATGGGCAAAAGTTTAACAGGGGGGTGAATTTTAAAAGGAAAAGAATGCATGCACTTAGGGAATATGTTGTAAACAAAGTCCTTGATACTCCTATGGGAATAAAGGTCCTAACTGAACACATCTCTAGCATATACCAAGCCCAAGGAAAGTAAAAAGGCATGAGAAGCCACCAAATTAATGTCTAATAGCTCAAAGAATTTGATTTTGTTTTGAAATTGTTTTTCAAGTTCTTAAAGATGGTAGCAGCTTCCAGACAGCTTAAGTCTGTTTATTTATTTGCCAGGCTTTATTTGTCATCTTAATGGTACTGAAGACTGCCATTATGTATCGTTTTCCTTCTCTTCATTGGGAACACATTGCAGAAATCTAGCTAAAAACCTATTCTGGCCAAGATAGAATCATTCTTATGTAAGTTGCAGAGGGTATGTTACACTCTGTGTAGTCCTCTATGAAAGGCCTAACTGTCACAGACATCCCCTACTTCGAATAGCAGATTTCCTCTCTTTCTTGAGAACTGCAAAACTAAGAAGCTGGCCACAAACATTCATGTGACAGGACTTCAACCAGTTATAGAACTTTTATATTCTGATTGAAGGGACTGGGAGAGTCCCCTACTTCATCAAGGAGCACCACAGATATAAGGTCGTTGCTAATCTTACCTCAGGTCCAATTGTCAACAGCATTTCCACCATCCAAGTGCTCAGGACTTAGTTGCCCCATCCAGGGTCAGTTAGATAAGCCTTATTTCTCAATGTGCAGCCACAGTATATTTTACTTGCTCTTACTTCTGCCAGTTTCTCCCAACTGCTGCCAGAAAATACAACCAAAGGAAGAAGAGGTACTGAAACTGTGATTTACATGCCAGAAAAATGTCTTGAAAAGTCATTGCCTGTGTAATTACTGACTGTAGAGAAATAAAAGCATGGCTGGAATCATTGATATATACAGTCATGTAAACCAAGTCACAATATGATGCGCAATGGGCACAAGCTGGAACATAGGAAGTTCCATTCAAATATGAGAAAAAAATTCTTCAGGGTGAGGGTGACAGAGCCCTGGAACAGGCTGCCCAGGGAGGTTGTGAAGTCCCCTTCTCTGGAGACTTTCAAGACCCACCTGGATGTAGACCTGAGTGATGTGCTCTGGGCAATCCTGCTTTGGCAGGGGAGTCGGACTAGATGATCTCTAGAGGTCCCTTTCAACATTAATCTGTTTTTCAGAATTAACTTTCTTTCTGTTTTTTTTTTTTTCTTTTTTTTTCTTCCCTTCTTTCACTGTGCTGTTACTAAAATGAAAGCACTGGTATGAAGTCAGAAAGGCACAGTGCCCCAGCCTCAATGTACATAAGTGAACAACATCAAGTTTAAGTACTTTGCAAGTCCAGTACATAGCATTTTGTGAGGAGTGCCCAGGAAAAGAATTCCTGGGGCCATGGTCAGGGTAAGTACTGAGGACCAGGAAGATTCCTCTAGTACCAGTCTTTATGACCAGACTAGATCTTCAGCAAGACTGGCATCTATGATTTTAAGGCCTTGATTTTCTTTTTTTTTTAATAAATAATAAAATAAATAGANNNNATAAAATAAATAGATTGTGTTTCAGAGGCTCTTTTCAATGACATCAGGGATGCTTTCCTAAATGTTCAAAATAAGAATGAAATAAACAAGTTCAGCATGCTAAAAATAATTTGAGCCTCTATCTAGCACAGAAAGGAGAGAACTGCAGAGGTAACTGCAGCAGCATTAGTATTCCACATCATCCTGAGAAAATGAGACCAGAGGCAAAAACCAGAAACATTTACTGCTTTGCTTGATTGCTTTAGGACAACAACCATACACATCTGAACTGTCTGTGAAAAAAAAAAAGATTGATATTTTCCTTCTGGTCTGCAGTGTACCCGTGGTATTTTAACTGAGTAAAAATAATACACTGCTCACTTAGAGCCAATAACCTGAAAGACACCTAATTGTTTTCCATAAGTCACTCTCCGCTGTGTTTTCCTGGTTTCTTTTCTGCACTGTATGTTTACTGTAGACTGTTCAGAAGTGAGCTGGCAGAATGCTATTGGGACCGGAGACAAGTGGAGCTGAGTCTAAAGGACTCCCTGTCTGTGCTGTAGCATGTGAAAAACGTGGCTCTGGTTACCTATCTTCAGTTATGTATTGTGATATGTTGTATTGCTATGCATTAAGCTTGCATACATTGTCACACATAATATATCTCTAGGTTTGGGTGGGTTTTTTTAATCATTGCAGTCATATGATATGCATTTCCTTTAGTTTCTCATTTTAGAATATTATAAAATATTCCAGAGATTTTATACTTCTACCTGTCTTACACAATCATAGTATGATCAGAGTACTCTCACACCTATGTGCTTGTACAGCCCGATTTACTACTATATCACCTACATATTGCATACTTTTGTGTCAGGTAACGTCTAGTTACCACTCTAATGAACTGTCAGCATTTGTAGACCTTTGGACCAATCACTTTTTCAATTGTTTGGGGGAGAGAAAAGTGGGAATTTGTATTAAAGAGAGGCGTTTCCTGGCAATAAATAGCTTGTTATAATTTAAAATGGCCTTTATAACTCATCCTGGGCCAAACTCATTTCTGGTAAATGACACTGGCTGCAGTCATTTAAAGACAGGCTTTTCCTGTACCTTGTATGTAATCATCACAACTACCTTTATTAAAACAATACCATCAAAAGCTATTTTAAAATAAGATGGCATGATTAAGAGGATATGTTTTCATCTTTTAACATACATAAAGTTATGTGAGCAGGATTGTGTGCCCTATACAGGTCAGAGATGGACAAGAACTTGGCTTTTGTCAGTACGTTTGAATTTGGTGTCACATTTGAAGATCTGTAACAGGTGGAAACTTGCCAAAGTATCCACAAAGTTTTTTGGTGGTTTCTCAAAGCTGGCCATTTGACAGCTGTAAAGGCTGCATTTTCACCTCCACTTAGACTGGGAAATTAATACAGAGTTTGTTCTGGTCTTTCCTGGTGATCGTACTTTTTTAAGAGTCTTTGTTTACTCTAACATCCACTAAGTGTACCGTAACACCTGAAATCGCTTAACATGTTACAGGCTTTGGCTGGGGATCTAATACTGTAAAATGTGCCACTCTTCAGAAAATATCAGGAAAAGGCTTGTTTGCGTATTCTTCCCTATGCCTTGATGTTTCTTACCTTGTTATCTCTGGAAATATAATAATATTTCTTCTGGAAGCCTGACAGGATATTTCAAGATGGAAAGATTTCAAGATTTCAAGAAATTAATATGAATTTACCCAATTTCTGTAATCAGTCTGCAATTCCAGTAATTTTCTTTTATTTATTTTAGTCACTTTATGTAGCTAATGTAGCCTCTGACTTCTATGAAGTAAGGAGTAGTAATGATTTTTAAGATAAACATTTCATAGAGTTATAAAATGGTTAGAGTTGGAAGGGACCTTAAAGGTCATCAAGTTCCAAATCGGTGGATTTTTGTGATCTTTTTCCAAAATATTCAGTGTTTGTGCTTCAGTTGAAGTGCTGTGGGCACTTCAAAACAAGGCCCTTTCAGAGAACAAAATAATTATAGCGAAAACCGATGACCACTGTTACCAAGTAGTACACCTCTGGTTTATAGCTGTGAGGTTGTAGAGCAAATAAAACTCCTGGGAAATTAGTACAGCACACGAAGGGAAAGGAAGGGAAGGGGAAGGGGAAGGGAAGGGA
>VXBJ01004835.1:3290-20407 GCA_013400055.1 Nycticryphes semicollaris | reverse complement strand
AAAGGAAAGGAAAGGAAAGGAAAGGAAAGGAAAGGAAAGGAAAGGAAAGGAAAGGAAAGGAAAAAGGAAAGGTCTTGGGTCTATTAGATTTCCTGTGTTCTTCAAAAAGTTTAAATGAGTTTTGTTATTTTTTTACTTTAACAAAACACTTTTGCTGAGAGTGTTATTGTTTTGTATAAAAACAGATGGTTATAACTTAAAGCACAGGAAAAAAACCCATTTACAGGAAAATCCTTAGACTATACTGGAAGCCTTGCCACTGGAATTTCTTCAGCTGTAATTTTTTTTCTTTTACTCATCAGGACTGCTCACTTCAGTTCATGCACTAAAAGTGTGCCCTGATACAACACTGTTCATGGTCATTCAGTATATGCATAATGTCAGAATACGCCTTCTAAGAAGTTATTACTCAGTATTCAGTGTTGCATGGCTCCTGAATATTTCTGTGGAAGCTGTATCTGTGTGTGTGCATATAGGGACAGGCAACAGGGCTATTTTGTGAGACAGTTTTAATGATTTTTTAAAGTCTGGTGAGATTTTGATCTGGCAACACTTGGTCTTGAGCAACAGGCATTAAAAAGGAGGATGGATGAACAATGTGCGGTAAAACTGAAGACTGCAGTTACAGTATGGGTATTTTCTCTGGTCTGTTAGGCTTGCATGTTTCTGTGTAGAATTTTCTGCAGTTTTTTTGTCTCCAGTCAACCACAGACTTGGAATGCTGGAGATTTTCTCTTGCGGCTTGAGGAAGAGCATTGCAAATAGACTGCAGGTAGAAACACTGTTCACAGTGATTGTCTGCATGCTGCTTGCTACCTTTTGCTGCCTCCTTCCAAGAACTCCTTCAGAAAATTTGATGTTAGGTCCAATTAATTTACACTGTGCCAAGTCTTGTAATTTCCTTGGACTTGTTCTTTCTTTCTTACTAATGTGTGTCACAGTTGATCCCTTTTCACAGGGATAGATTAGCCCACCAAAGCATCATTAGTGGTACTATATGGTTTCCTCCTCACTGGAGTGTCCCTTTGAGAGGCTTTCTCAGTCTAAAACACTGTCAGACCTAGACAACAACATCTGATCCTAATTCCCTTTCTTGTGGTTGGTGGGTTTTTTGGGTAAGATTGAAGTCTCAGATCAAGATAAAATCAAATTCTCTCTCTCTTTGACTGCAGAAGTTCTCTAGCTCCACCGGCAGAGCAGCACAGTCTGCTCCCCAGACCCCGGCACACAGCAGTAAAGTGAATCCAGGCACGTGTCCCAGACAGAAACTACAGCAAGCTCCAGTAGATGCCAGGCTGGCAAAATCTACCTAAAAGCTGAACAGTCTACATATGGTGTTGTCCTTGTCAGTTTGTCATAAGATATCTGAAAATGAGTAGGTTAATAAACTGGGGAAAAAGAAAACAAACCCAAATGAGTTCCTGAATCATCCTTCAGCATGGGGATGCCATCAGACAAGCCTGTTGTTCTCTCCTCAGACATGCTGTTTGCCTTCCTTCTATTTGTATGAAACCACCTACATTGCAAAGGTTGTTAGCTTGCATAATGCCACAACCTACATTCACCAGGCAGGGAGTGTGAAAAGGGCAGAAGAAGAGATTGTGTGTTTTCTGCTTAGCAGCCCTCCCATACACAGAGGTTATATCTGCACAGTACATGCCCAAGTAGCTCCAAATCAGATGGCTAAAAAATAGCTCTAACATGAGGTGCAGGTTTCTTCTCCTTTTTTTTTCTTTTTTCTTAATAACTTTAACACCACAGTTCAGGCTGTGGGAGTGAATCAGCACTCTCAAGACAATACTGTAAATAGCTGTCAACGGGGTGCAACTGGTAGTGGCATATTTCTCATGCTCAACTGCAATATTGCCTTTGTTCATTTTCCACATATAAAGTTACAATGTGGATGATACAAGATTTTTATAACACATGGCAAGATTGGTTCCAGCCTCTCCTATGTAACTCCAAAGATGGTCTTAATCTCTTACATCAGCATGAATTCTGTGAAGTCCAACAAAGTATTTAGGATTTAGTGAATATTTTTGGATTTACTGTGCTGCTAGAGATAGCTAAAACCACCACCAATTGTTTTTCTTGTAATCATTGTTTTTACTTTCATTTCAAGAAAATAAAATTTCAGATACTAGAAACGTATTTTATACAGCAAAAATGACATAACAAAAAAAACCAGGTTTTCTTTCATTTCTGAAGTAATTGTTTTCTAATGGAAAATTGTTTTATCACTTATGAAATTGTTCTGGTTTATTACTTTCAAGTCTAAAATGAGTGAAAGTTTATGCTGCTTAAACACACAGTGATAAAATTTCGGAGTTATTATATAGGCTCTGTATCCTAAATCATGTACATTCCCAACAGCCTGAATTTTGATTATGTGTGCAAGAGGAATGTATATGCAGAGTTATGACACATCTCTACTTGGCTGGTCTGGATGTCTACTTTTTATGGTTATTGAGCTCACTGAAAAGCTCTCTGCTATTCTGAGTGTCTTCCAGTTCATGTGTGCACTAAGAACTATTCAGAGCAATACTTCTGGCTTTTCCAACTGCCAGACTAGGCAGAGAGCATGCAGAAAGCTAGCTGGATTTAGTGAAAGAGCTTCTTTTCATGCAAAGTTTGTTTTCAGGATAAAACCAAACCAGAAACTGAATGCCTGATTCTGGTTATTTCTTGATTATTTTTTTTTTTTTAAGTAAGTCGTAACTTTCTTTTGTAAGTAAACAGAACAATTCTGAAATCATGTTGGAAAAAACCTGCAGCCATAAATGTCCCATATGTGGGAGAGGGAAGGTCCTAGACGGGAGTGAAAGGTTTCTGCTAAAAACAGAAATAAATGGCAGGATTGTTTGAAGTACCTCAAAGTCTGTGTCAGAACCGAGGAAACAGATTCTCCATTGAAATGGTGAAAATTCTCACGTAGCAACTTAGGGGAATACACCCTAAAACTGAGTGAAGGAGAAGATCAAAATTCAATTTCCACAACATTATCTGAATATCTGCAGGATTGATGCAGCTGAAGAAAAGTATCAGAATTTTATCCTTAAATCAGATACAACTCAAGTCATTCCGCATAGGCAGGGAGGAAAGATTAGGCAAGTTTTTGCAGTGGAAAGAGGGACTGTCCTTGTAAGAGCATAAGATCTGGAACTTTTTCCATAGGATGGCATTTTCAGGAGCGCACACTGAATGTAATCCAGCACAGGATTAAGAAAAAGCACCCATGGGAGTTGATTTTTTTATTTTTTATTTTCCAGTGGCTAGAATCACTGACAAACTCTGTGCCAAGCTGAGCAGGGTAGATGGGGGACGAAGAGCCTCTGACAGGCAGGTGCCCACATCACACCGATTCCCTGCACCCAAATCATTCTACAGGTGCATCACTGCTTTAGCATGCGTGGCCGGGGGTGGGAAGAAGCACACGCTCAAGGCGTCACAGGAATGTCATCGCGTGTCTGTGCAACTGAGGTTCCCCACTCTCTAGCAAGGGACAGTCAGACATTCTCATAGCACATTCAGTTAACCACTTTTGCATTGACAGGCCTAGAATTTGACCCTTGAATTTCAGTACTATTTTTTCAAGTATATTTTTCATTATTTCTCATATCTGCTCAGTGTTGCCTTCACTCAGTTGTGAAAAATAAGCTTAAACAGATATACCATTCTTATATATCAGGTTTGGTATTAACTACTAGTTTTTACAAAATCCAAACAAAAATTTGTCTTTTTGTAACATTCATCTGAAAAATATTTCAATGAATAATTTATTTTATTGATTTTGCAAGCAATAAAATTCAGACTTGATCTATCTATTGGTTGCTTTTAACTTTTTTATTGTGAGTAGTAAATAGCACAGTCATAAAACTTCTGTGATGCACTAATAAAAAACCAACTCACAGACTATGAAGACATTTCTCTTATCATTCCTCCATGGCCACCTGTAACATAGATTTCTTTTTCATCTTCTTCGCCAGAAGATGTCACTAAACCAGATACACAGAGGGATAAACCACACAAAGACCTTCTGTGCGTTAGCACTTATGATTTGCTCCTGTAATCTAACTAAGCAAACAGTTTCCAGTGTTTCTCATCATTTTCACAGACTTCATAAAATGACTGTCACTAAAGAATAAGATTTGAAGCACTTTGCAGTTGCAAGACAGATCACGTCCTATTACAGAACAAAGCGGGAGATATGTACTTCATAAAAATATCAGCCAGTTGTGGAAAAGACTAAAAAAAAGCTCATTTGTTAGGCTTTTTATTGTGTTCTGTGTGCTTTCATTATGGCAGCTATATCTTCATGGGTCCCTGTGCCATTCCCTTGGAAGACAGAGGAAGCTCAAGTGTGGCTGTTCATAGGGAAGGGGTGTGTCAAGGTGAGCACCATTGAGAACATGTGGGTGCAAAAGCTCAGCAGTGCTCACTAGCTGGGAGACCTCCTTGCCTCCTGTCCTTCCACATGCACAGCAGGGGCAGGTCCATCAGGAGAAGAAATGATGAGGGAGTTCTGTTTCATGCTCCTCCCACTTGAGCTCAGGAAAGCAGAGCTGCAGCTTGTGCATCTGGGTGGTCTCGATATTTTAAGACATTTCAGGCTTGTAGCAGTAGGAGACAATGCAGAAGAGGGGAGCCCGGATGCCTGAACTCCCAACAGAGTTAATAGAGAGAAAGACAGAGCTGTTCAGAAGACTAGTCAAGAGCACATACATTAATGTCTGAAATTAGACAGTGCAAATACATCTCTTGGGTGTTAATCCTGCCTCAGATAAACTCTAATTGTCTTATGGAGCATCCCAGGGGTGGATCACAGTTCAAAGGAGAAGCTGGGCCCACAAAGACCACCACTTTTCTCACGGCTGTCTCACTTCTCTCTTCATCTGGCTCTAAAGTACCTCCATGCCTTGGAACCCCCCAGAATATGAGGAAGATCATGAAAGAACTTGCTGTAGACACACACGTGTCCTTCCCAGCAGGCTCCCTGGTGCTTGTGGTCATTCTTCCAGCTGGGCTATGGAGGGGCAAGAATGAGTGGAGGGATTGAAAAGCTAGGACCAAACTATAGCACTTAGGGCAGGAAGGGTCCCACAGGCAGTGCTGAGGTATGAGTAACCAATCCCACCTGGTGCAACGATACGTCCACCCAAAGTAAAGGAGTAGTCTCTGTTTACTTGGTTACTTGGTAGCCACAGTGTTGACATGTGGAATGCATGTAGGGTGGGAGGATGGAAGCATGCAGCAGGACCTTGAGCAGGTTCTGCCACGAAACCTTCATGTCAGGGGAAGCCACAGATTCATGAGTCGGCCACCTTCTGAAAGATGGGTGGGGAAGCAGGGGTGACCTTTTAGCCGCTCATCTAAAGGCCACCTTGCAGTCCTGCAGAGCACTCACAGCAACAGTTCCTCTACGACTTCAGTGAGGAGAGCTCCTGGGATGCCCAGTGACTTTCACCCTCTCTCTCCCTTAGGCAAGGGTAGAGTGAACTTGTCTTTCCTTACCCTGTCTTAAGCTTTCTCCTAGTTTTCTATTGTGTGTCTTGGCACAGCCCATAGGAATGTAGGGACTTCTCCTCCCTGCCTGCTTATATTTTCAGAGCTATTTTTTTCAGGGTCTTTATTATTCTGAAAATAAAGAAACCCTTCCTTACTTATGATACACATTTAGATATATATCATCTATTATCTGTTCCTTATTTTGGATTCCTGATACCTTTACGGGCTTTGTTGCAAGCAAAAACAGAGTTAAATTCCACAGCATATTTCATATGATGTGTATTTAAGAAAAGGGGAAAAATATCAATGAACATTCACCTTTCATCTGTAGCTTTGTCTAGATGAAAGCTAAACACAATACGTGGAAATGATAAAAGAAAACAACCTTAGAATGGTGAGGTTCAGTCTTTGCCACATCTCTCTCACAGTTTTAGGAAATCTAAGTATTTATCTAAGAAGTTACATGGAGTTCTGAGAGGGTAGATTTCAGGTAAAGTATTCTAAGATAAGTGCTCACTACATGGCATGGCCATTGCCTGAGCTGTACTGACAGGAACAGCACAGTCTGGAAAATGTTCTTTGAATCATCCTGATTTCATCTCCCTGAAGTTATAGCTCTCCACTCAATCCATTTTGATAACTCATGTCTTTTACAAAAGCTATAAAACTAGACGTTAACAGCAGTAACCCAAATTAGTTACTTCAATATCTGCATTCCTTTCTGTCATGTCTGTTCTTTGTTATGTTGGCTCAAAGATATTAAAATATTATTTTACTTGCTACTGCAGAGCAGCAAGCACACTGTCAATATTAAACATATAGTTATGATGACTACATTTTGAAAAGCACGGCCTTACATGAACACTGTCACACTGGCGTATTGCAGTCTTTACTTTTATATCCTTGTTTGCTAAAGCAAAACGATACATTTTGTCAAGATGTACTCATGTACCATTGTGCATTGTGTTCCATTCCCTAATAAATCAGCAAATTTTGTTAACATGTTTTGGATAAAACCCTAGATATATTCCTGGTGCTCACAGTATCAAAAATATGATTTGTAGTATGCTTAAATAATTCTCCAACTATGATTTACTGAAGAATATTTTTCTATCTTTACAGCAAATTACAGCAAAATATGACACTTCAATCCCTTAAATATTATCTAGTTCTTTCAAGGTGCTGAATTCCCTGATCCTCATTGAAAAGAAGTGAGCATGTTTAGAGACATGCTTGGTAGTGGTCCCTGCTATTCCCAAGCAGGGAAACTGTTACTTGAAGTGTCAACTACTCAAGTCCATACCCCAAAGATGAGCTACTGTCTTCGCCTTCATAGCAAATGCCAATATGTGAGTGTTTTGCATAAGATGTGGTTCCCAAGCAAAGTCTTTCTCACCAGATTTTAAAAGTTATCCACCTTACATATTGAAAAGCTAAATTCAGCATTTAACCACACAGGTGACATTTATGTGATTAACTATTGGAAAACAAACACATCTTAAGATGAGGTCATCTGTCTAAGACTCCTGCACTAATTCTTCCAGCCTCTAACTTGCTTTTAATGAGTTGCCCCCTCTGCCTTATTTTAATACATCAGGTGTTTCTTTCATCCTTAAGTTAAGTACTTGATAAAACTACTCTTCGACAACTTTTGGATAGAAACTCTATAGCTTAATATTTATCCTTCTGTTATAATACATCTAATTTTAGGAATAGATTATGCTAAAATAAACATAATCACTTATTCAAAATAATTTTCTGTGTAGTATGACAGGGAGCGGGGTGGAATCTCTGCTTCCAAGGCTGGAAAGTAACAAAATACAGAAATTCTGACAGCCTGTAAAACTTTCCCCTTTTCAGAATAACTTTTTACATAATTCATAGGGCATCACTTATGATTTGAAATTATTTGTAATCTGTAATAAATTGTTTAATACCTACCAGCATGAAAATACTATCAGTAAAGCTTTATGAAGACACACATGAGAGGAGGGTTTGTTCCAGCTACTAACCTCAGCCTTTGCACATTTCTCTTGTTGCATTGCACCCAAGGAAGAAAAAAATATTGCTATGGCTGTTTCTGTTTTGCACCCAAAGCGTCTGTGAGGCCTCAAAGAAAGCAGATTTTCTTCTTTCTCTTTCCATGTCTACTTTACTTTCATAGAATCATAGAATCATCTAGGCTGGGGTTGAAAGGGACCCCTTCCAACAGAGGGGCAGAGCAGGGAGCAGACTTTCCACCTGCAGTTCACAGAAGTGTCCCATACCATCCCCAGAGACCATGAGCTGCGCCTGTGTTCTCACCCACCCTGAAACTCGGGTCAGCATCACGCTGTTTCCTGTCCCCAGACCAAATCCACCTTGCTGAGATGACCCAGGGGAGGCCACCCAGTACTCCTCGGTGTGGCTGAGTGTGACCTCTTTGCCTGGGCCCTCAGTTGTGTGGTTCTTCTCTGTCCCAAGCAGAAAAAACCATGAGGTTAACATAATTATTTGGTATCCCAGTTAATAGACCTAAGTCTCAATAGTTGGTATTTCGTGTGCTTTTTCAAGCCAAGCCATGTCTTATGTCAAGTTGGTGTCTTCCCAGAGATCTTAACGAAAACAAAAGTATTTCAAATGTAGGTTTGAATTGGAGCATTTTTTTTAAGTTCCTATTTATTTCTGCATTTCGATTGAAATTTATATATGCAAGGGAGAACATGAGTTTCTAAAGAGTAAACTTTGTGAACAGCTGTGGCTTTTAAAAATAAATAACAAATACGTAAAATAAATAAATAAATAATGATAAATTGCTGTATTGCTACAGATTTTTGTTATTCTGCAGAATATTTAGGGGTTGAAATGTCTCACCAGTTATTCTACCCATTGTTGAGGCTCAGCATAACATGTAACCAAAGCAGCCACTGTGTACTCACAATATTGTGCAACCAGTTTTGAGAAGGGAAATTAAAAACATCACACTCAGTTTGAAACTACAGGGCAACTAAATGTCCACACAAGAGATTTAAATCAGAATTTATCGAGGACAACATGGACTTTGTCTCTTATTACTGCCCAAAATGCTGATGAGTTTTAATTAATTCTATGAATCCAGGATTTCTTACTACCATGCTTGCTCATGAGTCCCTGCTCTGAGGCATAACCTGCTACTACTAAGTTACAAGCAATAAGGCTTCAGAGTAACTTGCTGACCACTTAAGAAAGACTCATAGTGGTCAGATAGTTTCACAAGAAGCTCCACAAAACAGTGGGGATACTTAAGTGTGGCAGTACATTTCCAAAGAAAGATTGAAAGATATAAGTGACACAGTATCTTTAGTATGAAAAAGCAGTAAATGTTCTGAAAAAGCTTCAAGTCTGTGAAAATCCACTACAGCTTTTATTTGTCTTGAACTGCTTCTTTATTTTTAATGATTCACGTTTTTCTACAGCATCCGAGTTCAAACTAAGTGTATATATCAATGTGTTCAACACTTAAAATTTGAAAGAATATCCTTTAGAGAGTCGCTTGGCACTGGTTCTGCATTTACCTCTCAGGGAAGGGGTAAATTCAGGTTTCCTTTCCCTTCTTCGGCTTCTACATTTATGAAAGAACTGCTGCAATCTGGCTGTAGTTGTGGGAAGGAATTCTTTACATGGGTGTTTAATTAGGAATAACGAGATGAAATTAAGAAAAGGAAATTTTGGGATGAATGTTGGGAAAACCTTAACAGCAAGACATTTCAAAATGTGAAATAGTCTCCTAAAGGAAGTGATGGAAACTCCAATACTTAGGGCTTTTAAAGGTGACTAGACAACACAGTGGAAACTATAACATAGGAAACAAGCAAGCCATGTAGACAGAAAGGCATTAAGCATGAGCTAGTGCTTATTTTCTACGTCTGCACTTCATCGTATGGACCTGTAGCAGCACAAAGTTCCAAGTTGACATCAACCTGGAATTAGGACAATCTGTGACAGCATGAGCGCCTGAATCCTCTGCAGCTGCCAAGGAGCCACGGCACAGCTGGGGATAGAGGGAACTTGAAGACATCACCCAGGCCACTTCCAGCATTTCTTGTTCAGCACAAGGGAACAGGACTGTCTCTCAGCACAAGCAGAGCTGCACTTCCACAAAAGCACGTATCTCCTTGCAGTTGCTTTCTACTACCACAAGTATGGTGAAAAAATAATATCACGCTACAGCTATTCCTCACAAGGGCATTATTTGGATTGCCAGGAATCTATGTGTTGTCAGAGTACTTTGCTTGGAGAAAGCTCTCTTCTGTGGTGATGGTGGTGACAGTTAACTTCAAAAATGTGTAAGTATACAACAGCTTAGTAAAACTGATGAAGCAATTGGTGTTGCTCCCACTGAATCTGGCTCTTAAGTGATCTTTCTGGGTTTCCTTAGAACACTTTGGCTCAACGACATAAACAATATGCCCCACTTTTCCTGAACTGGAATTGTTGTGGCACTGTAAACACAAAAGGGAGAGAGCATAGACTCTACAACCCCTATGCAGGGACATTGACCCTTACTTGGTAAAGGTAGATCTCATCTGATGCTGTGAGCTATCCGCTGTCTTTCCAAACTCTTGCTGAAAGCACAGAAATACAGGATTCAACCTAGCACTTCACTGCAAACCAGAATTTGAGCTGTATACTATGAAAATCCCAGCTGCTTCTCTGCGAGTCGGTAAACATTCATGGGTCATTGGTGAGTGTGTGGTTATTTTTTCTCCTGGATGTGCTCTGCAGTATGTCAGTGGTTATGTAAATATGACCCCTAGTGTTCAACTTGGATGGCAATAATTTAAGAAAACTAAAGACTTTACTAACTTTACTTAAGAAGATGGTCATCTTTTCTGGTTATCCCAATATCCTACTCAAAAAAATTAAACTAATTTTTTTTCTTGCTTGTGCAGTAAAAATCGGTGAAGGCATACTGTTTTCAAAGCATAAAACTTTGAAGAAAACATGAGGATTTTAGAGGTAATTGTTACAGGCAGGGATTAATCTACATTGAAAAAACTTATTGCAACATTTTTCCATCTGCAGAAGAAAAAATTAAGGAATGAAGCTGCTAATGGTAGAGCACCAGTGTAAGCACTCATCTGTGTGATTCTATGATTCTGTGATTACAAGGACTGTGACAAAGTGGTACAATGGCTGGTACAAGAAATGGTAAGAGACCATTTTTTAGTTTGTGTTTCATTCTTGATGCTGCCACTAATCTGCTGGTATGCTCTTCAATAAATGTTCTTGCGTTCCTATCTTGACAAAATACACAACCACATTTTTAAATTTCTGGTTTGTGAGGCTTAACAATTGTATGTAAAGCTGCATGAAATTTTGCATAAAAAGCAAAGTTAAACTGACTTGCCACCTGCTATTTTTTAAATATGGGAAATGCAGACAGAAAATCTACATATATTTTATTTGGTTTAAACAATCAAAGGCATGATGGTTCTGCAAGGTCATTAGGTAACACCACAAGTCACAAGATGTTAAAGGAGGCAGGGGAAAGGTGCTGTGCTTTAGTGTTCAGGCTGCAGATGTCTAACACCAGCTCTTCTTTGAGAAAGGGTGGACACAGTTAAACTACTGGTTTAGCCATTTTCCTTTCTTCCTGATGTATTGCCACAGGTTTTTTTGAAAGGACAAGCTGTAATGATATGGACAAAACAGTAGTCAATGAAAGCTTAGAGAATTGGCAAGCTGGTTTTCAATGCAGTCCTTTGCTGACTGTTTTAAAGTATGTCAGGCTGTGGATACAAACATCATGATTTATCACATCATGATGTAAAGCAATATGTATGACATGTATTGTGAAAACACATAATACAGGGCCTCCTGCTTCCTGATTGTGTTTGTTAGCTCAGTGCACACAAACATCTTGCAAACTCTACAACTTTGCATCTTGTTCAGATATGGAATAGCTCCAAGAGACTCATTTCTGCTCTCATCTGAATGCCTTAAGCATTAATGTGTATCTCTAATGTGCTCTCAAAGCTCTGCGGTTTATTTGCCTGAGTATTGCTAGCACCAGACAATAGCTGCCACTTCAGCTCTGGCCTATAGATCTCTTTTTTAGTATGCTGCTTCTTTACGGTCTCGTTATGTAAATGCTTCTTTGAGCCTGTTCAAATTTTATCTCCCTGGCAGGAAAGCGTGCACATCCTGGAGGCAGGAATCACGTATTATTTTTAATTTCAGTGCCATAGTCCTCTTAATGCTCTTGAGCCTAGAAATGGAGTGCTACCACTGCCCATTGGTTCCACCTTACTTGCCTGTGGCAGTGAGGCAAAACACATGTCCAGACTTTGAAAAGTAGATGTTGCAAAGGTACTCTTCTTTACTCACCTTTAGTGCTTTTTCCTTGATATCTCCTGCCCCAAGCAGGCAGGAACCACAGGAACATGCATGCACATAGCAGCAAGAACCACCCTGTGCTTGCAGCCAGAGTGAGCATGGTGTTCAAGGCTGGAGTTTATTCTTCCAGTTAACATTACCAGTGCCCTTTCTGTCCAAGGATAAAACTCACTGCATGTGTAGGTGGTGTGGGAATCCTTTGCCTCCTTAGGGCATGCAATTCAAGAGTCACTTCTCTCAAACTGCACCCACTGGAACTGTTGCCCATGGCACCAGAACCAGCACAGGGACCTGTCACTGAGGACACCATTTGGGGTGGCTTCCTCTGCAAGGCAACACTCCGCTGCAGGACCAGAACTGAGGGAATTGCAGGGAAGACGTCTGGTGATCTCTCCTGACCTGACAATGTGCTGGTGTCCCAATGTAAGCATGAGTCAGAAAGTGATAGTCAAGAAGGGCCAAGATTGACTTTAGGGGAAGGCACAGTCTTACACACAACAGGGAGGGCATTGCCATCAATAGGACACCAAGATTCCTTGTGCACTGGGACCAGGTCCAGCGCCAAAATCTGTCCTTATGGAGTCATGGGATTCTGGCTAAGAACCATGGCTCAGATCAAACACTTTTAGGGAAACGCAGTCAGCTGCAGAAATAAAAAATTATTTGGTCGGATCTTGGCACTTTGCCATTGAAGGGAAACCTGCCACAGGCTTCAAACAGAGCAGGAAAAGGCCCCTCCTGTCCGTCTCTTGCTTTGGACAAGGATGATGAAAAACAGTCAAAGCAGCACCAAAATTAACACATTTGGATGATATCAGCAGAATCTGCAGTTCTGTGCACTGGCTCCTGGGCAGGCCAGCAGGCAGCCAGCAGTGGTTTTCTGCAAGCCAAATATTCCCAAACATTGTGGAAAAATCTTCCCATCCTTTCTTTCCCAAAGCTGCTTGTTTTCGAAACAGTGATTGAGTGTTGGCAACGTGGTCCTGACTGTCTGGGTGTGGGTAGCCCCAGTTGTGGTGCTGCCCTGCAAGGTGAAAGGAAAAATACTTTAGTTCCAGAACGGGAAAATGGCAGTTTCAGCTTTCACCTTCTCTCAGTCCAGAACTTTTATTACTGATGAGTGTTAAACAGACTGTAGGTGCAGCTGCAACTAGTACTGTCTTTCCAAAAGTTCCTAGATCAGTTTTTTCCCCATAAGATTAATAGGGCTTTGCTATAAAGTGTAGATTTTGGGAAAGTTTTGAGCACAGCTGTGTTGCTTTCTTCTCATGAGCTGCTTATTTCTTACTTGGCTGTGCCTTTACCCAAGCGCTGAGCTGTTCTGTGCTTCTTCTCTCGTTATGTCACAGGCAGCACAGTCACAGCATCCACATTGTGGTCACCCTTGCCAATGCACAGTAACAAGAACAGTTGTGATTCCACGTGATTTTAAGGTAGGGTGAAAAATGTTGCAGCAAAGACAGGTCATGTAAAAATCCTGTGGCGGCACTGCAGAGCCATGTTCCCTCTTGTCCAATGACTGGAAGTGCCTCTAGCATTTACCAAAATTTTGGTTCACGTGTCTGGTGCAAATCTGGTCATACAACATATCCATCATTGGAGGGGAAGTGATAATGCCTGTGGGCTGTCTGAAGAATTCATCTGCCCACAGCAACCCCCCTGCCTGCCCAGAGGATCCCCAGCACAGAAGGCAGTGGGGTGGCAAGCTGGGGAGTAGAGAAGATGTTTTGGCAGCTAACCCCAGTCAGTGCTACTGTCTTGAGATGTATGTCTCATATATGGCTTTTTTACAGACTTATGCTAGGCCCATTAAGAAATAGCACGGAGGCAGAGTAACATTGTTATTGTGACTTTCTGCTCTCACTAAAAGCAAAGGTGATTGATGCAGACCAGCTGTTGCAGGTACTTAAACTACCCAAAGTATTTGTGTAATATAATAAAATCAGAAGACCTATTTGTTATTGTACTGGTGAAACAGACAATATATGACTGTGCTTCAGTCCCAGTATAGTATCCTCTTCCACAAGAAAAGGACAGTGACCTTAAACACGAAAAAATTGAAAGCCTCAGTTCATGTATTAATTTTAGAGGGCTAGACATAAAAATTCTGCTGTAGACTGACAGATTTAATGTTTAGGGGCACACAGAATACAATAATACATATTTAAGATATGTGTGATCTTATTTTTAAAAGGATTGGTTTGATGTGTTTCTTTGCTTGCTTGCTTCCCTGTTGTAGTGCTTTCACACTCCCAGAGGCTGTAATAAAACTTCTGAAATCTGCACTTTGGCTCTGGAATTAGAAGAAGGGAAAGATCATTTGGATGGGTGAATTTGTTATTTCATGTTTGATGGATAGGCTCTGCTGATGTAAATTAAGCTGTGCTGACTTATACCAGAAGAATATTTGGCCCAACAACTTAGTGCAGCATCACAGATGGGATATTATCTGTGATTTGACAGTAGCTTGCAATTTCATTACAGCGCAAACCACACTTCGTTAAATAAGACATAAATCTGTCACGAGTGGAGTGATTAACTTCACTCGTAAGAGAGAAGCAGTGAAATATTTATGAAGATTGCCGCGGCCCGAAGAGTGAAGGGAGATGAACAACACACCAATATGATGTGGAATCAAGCTCCGTTTATTTCTAGCTCTGCCTCTGCTTATATTCCCTTGCTAAGCCCGGAACACACACCCCACGAAAAGCNTAGTAGTAAATGCTACAGTGTTTTCCAAGATTTGATGGCAAAGTAGACTTGATTATTTATTGCATAGCGGACAGGGACAGACAAGCTGTCAGGGAGACCCTCCTGTTGAGTCACAAGGTTCAGAAAGGAGCCCCTTGCTTTCTAAACTCCTTCTCAGAGAGTAGTCTAGGTGCGGATGGATCCAGTCCTAGTCCCAGACTTGGTCAACGGTTCATGTCTAAGGGATTATATACATATGCACAATCAATCCCTTACATTACTTAGCTAAGATTTCAAAGTTTAGCGTGCCATTAATCACTTACTGAGAATCTGTTGCAGCAAGGAATCTCTCAGTCTCAAGGAGCAGAACCTTAAGCGAGTGTCCTCATTGAAGGGGAGATCCTGGCATGCAGCCCACTGCCATGTAGGAGAGCTCAAAAGGCTCTTGGGCTGTCCACTATTTATAGAGTAAGATAATTGACCTATAGTCATATTCTCACGGGAACAAAATATATAGGTCCCCACTCCTGACGGTGTGTTGGCTTTCTTGCCAGCTGTCCCCTAAAGTCCAGGTGCAACTTATCGCAACTGATGTTGTGATGGCCGTGATGGCCATGGCCTGAGCAAGAGTTGGGGTGGGGTGTTGGAGGTTGGGGGTGGGGGGAAGATGGAGAAAAACAGGGAGAGCACCTACATTTTTCTCAAGCTCCAGAAAAATGAACAGGTGGATTCAGAAAATAATGACTACAAAGCTGGTTTTAACAAGTGGTTATGTTCGGCATTAATAATAAGAAAAAAGATTTGTGCAGTCCCCTATGCGGACCTTCTGGATGCCTTTCTGCTAGAGACTGATGGTGCAGATAAAACTTAATGTCACAAAGAGCAGGATTTCCTTGAGCAATACAAATGAGAAGGACATGTAATTAGGGCAGCATTGCGTTCAGTCAGAGGTCAAGTTCAGTGTAATGTTTTCCGTTAAACAAGATCAGAAGTTGTATTGTCCCAAGCCTATACCTTTCACAAAAAATGACAGACTTCATTAGCATGAATTACCGTATGTATCCTTATGGTATACAGCCTGGCAGCAGGCCAAATGCAAATCTTAGGAGCCTGAAGACTTTGTGGTAAATCTGAGATTATGTCAAATCAGGGCTGAGCCCAGGAGGTACCTGGGTAGGTAAAAGTGCTGATGAATAATCTAGCGTAACTACATGAAGGGACTCCTAAAGGCATTGGGAAAATGAAGGAAAGGAGTTCAGGCAGTTGGTGAGATGCCAAGGCAGCCACGTCTCCCAGCAGGTCATGACATGAGATGAACAGTGGTGGCAGAAACTCAGCCTCTTCTCCTCAAGAAATAAGAGGCTATTGCAGTGTCTGGCTACTGCTGTCCCTGTCCCAGGTCCCAGTAGCAGTTACACTAACCATAATTATCAGGCAGGCCACCACAAGTTCCCTTTTCTCAGCTGGATGTTAAAGAACACAGAGGTTCAACAAACCTCTTCACAGATATACAGATACAAGCTAAAATGGGTGTCAAGGAGGATGAATGCTTCCCATCTCAGATCAAAATGAGATGTGGGGAAACACATGTTAGAAAAGGCCGGGCCAATTTTTTTTCTTCACCAAAGAAATATTAGTGATCAGAATTAAAAAAAAAAAAAAACCAAAACCAAAACACCAGTTATTTTGCAGAGAACACCTTTGATGATACATCCTTCTGGTAACTGAGGCGTATTCAGCATAAGTCCATTTAAGTCCACACTTTTTCTGTATTTACTGTTCTGTAACTGGGAAATTTTCCATGTGTTTTTTTCTTTCTGTGATTTCATCTTCTTTTCTTTGCTTCCCTGTATGCTCTTCTCTTCAGTGCTGACTGGTCTTACTTGAATCCTTTGAGTCTTTTCAGACCCATAATAAGACAGAGTCCTTCAAGCAGAAAGACCGAGATACCTTTTCACAACTGGAAGCATCAGTGTTTCCAGAGTGAAGCATCCCCTTGTCTTTCATCTCAGTTCTCCTGTAATCACAAAATATGACAGGCCTGAAACCAGAAAAAAAACTAAGTGTGAACATTATAAAATTAGCCACATGAGGGAATATAAGTATCTGTACAGAGGTATATGTGTGTGTGCATTTTATAGCAGCGGTGAATTACCAGATCTGGAGCTGATCATTTTGCTGTTCATTATTGAACCAGCTTTATTGTTTTATCTTGCCCTGAGAGAAGCACTGTATCACAAGCTAAAGTCATAGAGGTCACTAATTTACTCTCAAAGGTATTTTTATATGCTACAGCTATTCTTTTATTTTGTTACTTCATTCTCCCATTTTCTCTTTTTCAGCATTACTGTATTTTTAATAAGAATGTCAAGAAAAAACTAAGGGAAACACTTCATTTCTTTTCTTGATTATCAAACATTACCATTATCTTTCAGTGCTTATGCATAGCCATAGTTTTCGCAGGTAAGAGGGAGGATTGTATTGATTGCAATGAGTGCTGCACTGAGCCAAGTCTGATAGTCAATCCTTTGGAAGGCAGATTCTTTTTAAAGTTCAGTTTTAAG
>VXBJ01004833.1:21343-54660 GCA_013400055.1 Nycticryphes semicollaris | reverse complement strand
TATACTCTATGCTTCCAGTCTTTGTGAAGGAGTTTCTGTTGAATACAACTGAAGCAAACATAGCCTGGTAACATCATGCAAACAAACAACCTGGAGCCACCTGATAACTATTGTTAAAGGCAGTTCATTCACCTTGAAGAGGAATTGGAGAGAGAGGCAGAAAAACTACTAATTTGTGGTATGTTGTCCCTGGCTGGATGCCAGGTGCCCACCAAAGCCACTCAGTCACTCCCCTCCTCAGCTGGATTGGGGAGAGAAAATGTAACGAAAGGCTCATAGGTCGAGATAAAGACAAGGAGAGATCACTCACCAATTACAGTCACAGGACTTGGGGAAAATCAGTTTAATTTATTAACAATCAAATCAGAATGAGAAATAAACCCCAATCTTCAAAACACCTTCCCCTCACCTCTCCCTTCTTCCCAGGCTCGACATCACTCCCAATTTTCTCTGCCTTCTCCCCAAGAGTGGCACAGGGGGAGGGGGAATGGGAGCTGTAGCCAGTTTGTCACACATTGTCTCTGCTGCTTCTTCCTTCTCAGGGGATGACTCCTCACACTCTCTCCGCGCTCCAGCGTGGTGTCCCTCCCACAGGAGACAGTCCTTCTTGAACTGCTCCAACATGGGTCCCTTCTGACAAGCTGCAGTTCTTCACAAACTGGTCCAGCATGGGTCCTTTCCACGGGGTGCAGTCCTTCAGGATCAGAATGCTACAGTGTGGGTCCTTCACTGGGTCACAAGTCCTGTCACTAAACTTGTTGCAGTGTGGGCTCCTCTCTCCATGGGGCCACAGGTCCTTGCCAGGAGCCTGTTCCAGCACCAGCCCTCCACAGGATTACAGCCTCCTTTGAGCATCCACCTGCTCTGATGTGGGGTCCTGCACGGGCTGCTGCTGGATATCTGCTCCACAATTAATCTCTATGGGCTGCAGAGGGACAGCCTGCCTCACCATGGTCTTCACCATGGGCTGCAGGGGAATCTGCACTAATGCCTGGAGCACCTCCTCCTTCACTGACCTTGGTATCTGCAGAGTTGTTTCTCTCAAATATTCTTGCTTCTCTATCCTGGAATTTGCCCTTGTGCAGTTTTTTTCCCACTTCTTAAGTATGTTACCACAGAGGCTCCACGGCCATCGCTGATGCGATCAGCCTTGGTGAGTGGTGGGTCTGTCTTGGAGCTGGCTTGTACTGGCTCTGTCAGACACAGGGGAAGCTTCTGGCAGCTTCTCGCAATAGCCACCCACCCCTGTAGGCCTCCTGCTCCCAAGACCTTGCCGTGCAAACCCAATACACTATTTCAGTTTTCATTATTTTTCTTCAACCTCAGGTAAAGGGGAAAACCCAGCAGCAACCTTTTTCCTTTGTATTCTTGCCCATGTTACATCAAGTTCAGACTCTGTTTTAAATAAGAAAGAAACAGTCAAGATTAAGCTGTTATTGCATCAAAGACCTGGCTAGTTGACAATTTATTTATTAATAAGCAGTATTTATTTTAATTATGACCCAAGTCATAATTGTCTATGCCACAGTACTAATTACTATTCTGGTTTATAGCTGCGGTGAATTTCACAAAGGAATTTTAATTAAAAAGATGTTTAAACAGTGAGTGGGTTTGCTTGCTCGTTATTTCAGACAACTAATACTGCAATGTTGTTTATTAGTCTATTATTTGAGAACGATGGTTCCACTGGAACTTTGGGGTTTCAGCCCCTCAGGTGCAAAATCAAGATAACTGTAGTTCTTTACGCTTAGGACCATGAGATGACATTGGTAGCAGCATGAATGAATGTTTATTGTCTAGCAAATTATGGTGTCTTCCTGACCATTCAAGACTTGGTACGCTCGAGAAGTACAAGTTTCAGATTTTGCTTAATAGATTCTTTCTTAAATAAGATAAGTGAGAAGGTCAGCTAGAGTTACTGCTGTATAAAAAACTTACAAGAACAAGAAGGGAAAATAAAGCAGGAGTAATGTAGATAAAATCATTCACTAAGCAACAAATGATCACAGGTAAGTGCAAACTACCAGCAGCCAAGACAAGATGAGCTTTCTAGAAAAGGCACAGCACAAGGACCAAAGTCTGGGGAATTTTGCTTTTTCTGACTGTCTTTGCTTTGTAATATCCCATATAGAAATGACTAATGCAATGAGGAAAACAGAGCAATATAGAACTGCTCATTATCCCTGCATTCACTAGCAATTTATCTTTCTCTCTCTCCCTGTCCCATCTTCAGGGCTGATCCTGCTCTCTGCCTTTCATGGGGGACATCCATAAGCTCTTCCATAACAGCATAAGACCAGCCTGCTCAGCAGGTTGGGCCAGGCTGGTCACCTGCTGTGGCTAGGATCCCTCCCATCCTAGGGATGACTGTCTGTGTCTGTATCCACCTGTGAATGAATTGATGACAGCTGAGTCGTTGCTGTGGACACAAGGAAACACCTTTGACACACACAGGTTAGTCCTGGTCTTTGCTCTGTGGTTAGATAACACCACCTTGCAACACTGCTTTGTAGTGGATTTGTTCTGCTCCCACCATCAATGGTTGCTCAGCGAGTCCAGTTGCCCCAGCAATACTGTAAATAAAATGGTAGTTTTTACAGAAATGCTAGTATACTGCTTTGTTCAGGTAAGCTGCGCGTGTAGAGGTTACTTTTGGCTCAGTGGAGTAGTAAGGTGGCTGTGAGAGCCTGCACACAGATGGCTGAGTGATGGATGAGAGGGCGATGACGTTGAGCACACAGCTCCTGATGAATGTGCATGGACCGAGTGACAGTGTGGTGCAATAAGATGACTTCTGGCACACCTCAAGGAGAATGGCTGGGAGGAAGCCATCTCTAGCATCGCACCATGTTCTGCACCATGGGCTGGACCTGCCTTGGGGTTTACGGCAGGGGAATGCAGCAGTGTGGCCAGAGGTTGGTGCTGTTTTCTGCATTCAGGCTTGAAAAAAAGCTTGAAACCTGTTCTCCTTCAGTGTCTCTGGGGTTTGCTGCTCTCTTTTAACGCTCCTATACACAGTGTAGACTGCAGGCTTAGGCAAAATATCTCAGGCAGATATTTTGGACTTTTTAATAGGAAGTTTAGAAAGAAAACATTCTCTTGAGAGTGCCTTTGCCCTCAGGTTTTAAAGCCAGAGGAAGCCTGGTTCACTTAGCCAGAGCTGGTCACAGGAGAAAATGTTTATATTAATGATTATATTACATATACATCTAATTATATGTTCTGATGATGACACACTTGCAGTTTCAGGCTTCTGGAGGTCTCTGACTTTGTCCATAAAAGAGGGCAGAACTGAATTAAGACTTTGTTTCCCACGTAGGTTTAGAGTTATAGATGTGTCTGAAATTGTGTTTTTTGGCCTCTCTGAAATAACAGGATAATACTGCCTGAATTCAGCTGACTGAACTGTATGGTGCTGCAAAATGAGGAACATGGAGTGAGGCAAAACTTACAGTTATTCTTTGATTTTATCATATTTAGTAGTATTTTTTTGGGAAATGACATATTCATTAAGCAGGGACCATTCTATGGTACTCAAAAATCTTTAAAATAGACTTGCTATAGTAGACTCTTTTTCTTGGTTTGAAGAAGAGCTGGAATTTACTAGGAAACTACACATCTCTGTCTTTTGGGGTAGAAGGAGTGGGTTTTCGAGAAACGGGAATTTTCAAAGATGAGGGGAGATGCTTTCCATAGCTTACCTGGAGGGAAAAAATATGGTTTCAAAAGAACACAGTGAGTAGATTTAACCTTTATTTTTCTTTTTACTAGAACTGGAAATCTTCATATATGTTGAGTGACTTCTGATGCCAGTTTCTCCTTAGGGCACTCCAAAACAATTTTATAGCAACAGTTCATAAAATGCTACAAGAAAGTATGGTATTGGTCCAATTCACTTTTCCTTTGTGATCTCTTCTGCAAGCTGTTTATTTTTTTTTTATTTCCTTTGAGGCTTGCTTCCTAGATGACTTTACTGGCAGAAGTTTTTATGGTTTCCTGGGCTGGAGGCAGACTGCATACTGTTTCTCAACAAATAATGAGCTTTACCAGCTGCGAAGCAGATCCCTTGAGGATGTGTAAATGATGACCCTTCCCAGAGCACCTGAAGACAGTCTGTTAGGATGGTTTGTTTCAGTTTTTTGTTTTGTTTTGTTTGGGTGTTTGTTTTTTTTCCTTTGACCCTTGTTGAAGGACACATTTTTCCTCAGAGCTGATTTCGGAAAGTACTTGCCTGTCCTGAAGTCCCAGTCCATTACTAAAATAAATGAATTTGGTGTTATGTGGAGAGAAAAGCCATGTTGTATGGCCATCTGGACTGGAGATAATACAGAGGAAATACATTAAACCTGATACATGTATAGGGGAGAGGGTGGATGTGAGGAAGGAGAAAATCTGGGGTACAGCTTTCCTCCACAAGATGTCTCCCTGAGAGACTTCTCCCAGAGAGATCTGAGAGAACACCAAGTGTACAACGTGTCTCCTTTGTTCTCTGACGGCCTGGACAGGTATAACCTTTGTGGCTGGATATAAGTGTTTGTCTTGGTTTTAGTATTGATTGCCTTTATGCTATTTAGAAATCCATCAAAGTCTGTTAGTGGTGGCCACAGAACTCATGCTCAGTGGCCTGCATAAAATGCTTTCCCCTCCCCACTTCTTATTTCAGTACAGTTAGTTCGCCAGCAGGACTGTTAGGAAAAAGCATCACCACAGCTGATATTGTCTGTCTTCTGTGCTTCCTATCTCATGGGGTGCCTGTAAGCCATGCCGCCTTCACACGACTGGGGGCAGGGCAGGCAGTTGTGCTTACCCTAATAATCAGACGACTTAATTTCCCAGGCACATTGGCCCTCAGCACTAAAGGCAGTTGTCCATTCCAAGTATTTGTTACAGTTCTGCTTGGGAATAAAAAAAAAAAAAGCTTTTCCCAGCTTTCAACTCTGGCAAAACTGTTAACCAGAAGCTTTCAATAGGGAAACACACTACAGCCTATGAAAATGGCATTTGGTCCCAAGTAAACTTTTAATTTCCTGATTCTAATTTTGTGTTCTACATGTTCAAAGATGCAGTTTTGTTGTTTGCAGCAACTGCTTAAAGATATTAGTGGAATTACATGTCTTTAGCAGAAGACACAACTTGGAGGGCATAGTATTGGCTTTTGGTGACTGTTTCAGTCATACTATGGGAGCTTTCATCAAATCCTTCTACTACTTGGACAGAATAATTATTAGTTATTCCTTAGAACCCAGCATCCTAGTAAATTAAAGAGATTCAGTATCTTGGCATAACACTTCATATATTACCTCGTAGTAGCAGTGCATTTTTACCTGTAGAATATATTTGCATTTTGTTGATAAATCCCATTGAACCAAATGCTGAAGCTTTGCTGCTGGTTGCAATACGTGAATCATACAATTTCTCTGTAGCAGTCTTTGGATAAATAACCCCACAGTGCCTTAAAAGAAGCTTTTTGGAAGCTAAATCAATCAAATACACAAAGGTCCTGTCAAGCTCAGAGAGAATCTACTCTCTTGTAGGAGCTCTGCTGGTTTGTTGCCCAAACCATAGTCATGTTCTCCTCAAAATTAGATTCTCTCACAGTGAGGGGAATAGGGGTTAACCATCTCATTTTAAGAGGCAGCATGATTCAGACGACAGCTTGGATGACAAGAACCATGCACAAACTGTACCACAGATTCCCTGCAAAGCATCCTTGGCTGCCTTTTGGTGATGCATACAATGGTCTATAGCTATAGCTGTGTATCACTTCAACTCCACAGATCTCTGAATCAGTTGGGTGGCCATTGGCATGTTCCCTAGTCTTTACACTCTCTGAATAAGGAAAAGAACTACCCAGTCAGAAATTTCCTAGGCAGACAGATAGGTTTTGCCCTGTAGCAGTCTTTGGATGAGTGTCCATTCCCATTTGGCTAAATTTTGCTAAAAAAATGAATGAGAACTTAGAAGAGCTGAGAATATGTCACAGCTTTAACTGTTTGCTTGCACTGATGATTACAATTAGAATCATCATGGGTAACATTTTTCATTAGTCATTGTTATTTTTTAGAAAACATTGATATTAACTGTTCCTTATTTCCAAATATAATGAGCTTTGGAGCATTGCAGAAGAAAATTTGTTCATACTTTGTAAAATGGACTTTCCATGCTCAGTGAAAATATAGAGTGGCCTGGGAAATGTTGATACAGGATGATCCATTTTCATGAGAAATCTGAACCAGGTGGAAAGTGAGTGAGTGACATCATCGTAAAAATTACCTGTACATGTGTGGGAGGCAGATGTCTTTTCTTCTAGATAAAGGATTAAAAATAAACGATTCCTGGACCTCTTTTTGATTTTTCTGGGTTTTCTTGCTCTGTTGTTGATTTGTTTGTTTGTTTGTTGGGGTTTTGTTGTTGTTGTTTTTTCTTAAAGCACATATTGTATCAGTACTTTGCAACAAGCTTTGTCGTTTAACAACGCTGGGCCCTCCTTAGGGCCGGTCATTATGACTGTGATCAGCAAGGACAGTGAACAATAAAGGACATGCTGTTCTCTGCTGATCATTATTTTATATGGGTCAAAGACCTTGTTTTGTCTTTATTTTTATCTTATGCTGTCTGAGCTCATTCATGCTTGATTACCATTCTTGGCTTTGAGTGATATCCTTGAAAAATGACGATAAAAAGAAAAAAACCCTCAAGCAAATCACCAATAAAAAGCAAATAATCAATAAAGTGCAATCTTCTTTTCTAAAAAAGAAGAAAACCTGTGGGAAGCCAAGTGTGCCTTCATGACCTTGGACTACTATTGGTCTGCCTTCCTTGTATTTCTTCCACTCTAGGCAGGCATTAGATTGCAAGCTGAAATGGTGCACAGGTGGTTTCCGTCACATGTGGTCTTACGCCTCCTTTTATGAAATATTCCAGCTTCTTTGAATTGGTATACAGGGTGAGGGGGGAGGTGGCCTCTTGCCTGCTGGGTTGGCAGAGGCCGTGAGAGTGCCTGGGTTTGCCCCCTGTGGGTCCTCAAGACCCTTCTGCTCTGAATCAGGGCTACAGGGGCAGGAGGGTGGGCATGACCCGAGGTACAGTTTTCACAACGGATTCAAATTCCTGTCTATTTATGAAAAAAATGAAGTTTCGTATGGTAACCACATGTGAGCAGCCAGCCTTCTGCACCTCCAAGGGGTCTTGTTGCAGGCACCTCTCTGCCTGAGGAAGCTCAGGGCAAATGTGCAGGCTGCAGATCTTGGCAGAGTGTGTGTGTGCACGAGTAAGTGAGGCTCCCCTTGGGGCCTTCACTTCCCAGCAGTACCAACTGCCTGCTTACTCTGTCCTTTTAAGCCTTGTTTGTGGGTGACCCTTGTCTCCTTCCATGGAGGTTACATTATCCTGGTGTTATGCAGAGAGGAGAGCCCAGTTTTGAAAGGGCCAGTTAGGCGGTTGAATGAAGTCAGACACCATGCTTTTGGGATGATTTAGCCTACTTTTAATACCTGAGCTGTCTCAAAGCTTGCCTGGATATTTTTTGCACAGTGCTGCTTTATGCTGTATGGACTTTGCATCGATAAGGACAAGGTCATTTTGTCAGAGAGCAACAAGAAGTGTTTCTCCTTGCAGGACTGCGCCTGTGTGAGGGGTGTGAATGTGAACCAAATCCAGACATTTGAGAGCATGGTCCAGCTCTGCATTTGTTATGTGTCGTGAGGACAGTGGGTGTTGCTGCCCTGGGATGCCTGTGCTCTGCTGCTCTGCAGCTTGTACCAGCTCTGCTGCATAACCCTGGGGTGGTTCATCATGTCCTATGTCACACGCAGGAGCTCTGGAGGGGCAAGAGACTGCCTGATTGTTTTCACCATCTGCCTCTCTTTTTGTAAGCACCCGTGGCTGTCTCTACCTGCCCTGGGAAGCAGAGCTGCCTGGATGTCTGGGCATACCCCTTTTCTGAACTATTTTCCCCTCTCAAAAAATTGTTTGTAAACATGTAGTTTGTCTTTAGCTTTCCACAGAAGTGTTATGAGGAGGAAAATGGTTACTGGGGTGAAAGCGTGTTCCCCATGTGCTAGCTGTAAGAATACTGAGAGTTCTGTGTGTATGTGTGTGAACATTGAAATATTGAAAAAAATCTTTGGTGCACCTAGATTTCAAAGTAAATTCATCTGATGTTATTAGGCTGACTTATAACTGAACACAACTGAAATGGCTCACGTCTAGTGCTGGGACGAGAGCTTTTGGGACTGCAAGTTTAACTGTGCCGGTCTCCTAATGGAACATAACATTCATCTCTAGCCCTTGGTCAGTTCAGCCTACAAAGGAGCAAGGACTGAGGGCAGAGACACCCTGGAGATGCCACTGTCTTAGAGAGGCTTGTGCTGTCCATAGAATAGCACTGTAGCCTTTCCTTGTTAATCCCTCTTTGAAGAAGCAGCAGTGACATCTTGACTGGTGTTACACCAGGCAGAAAGAGACCCACCAGCTCCTTGGTGCTTCTTGTGGTTCTCTTTCACCATTCCTGAGCATCCAATATCGTACAGATGCAGCATTAGTCACTTGTACCTTTTTGCTTCTCTCCATGTTTCCGTGACTGGAACCAAAGACTAGGAACTGAGAGGGAGAGCCGTAGGCAACCATCATTTCATCACACCAGCTCCCAGCCAAATCACCCTATCAGGAAATAAGTCTGCTTCTATTTGCTGGAGGGTGACCCTCAGTGAAATAATGTAATATGCAGCATACTGCCTTTTCTGGTGGAGAAAGCTAATGTTTTAACTGAGCACAGCTGTTATACTGCCCAAGAAACTACTCTGTCCTCTTGCTCGTGGTAGTAAGTAAAAGTAGACATGGAGTGGAGCTGGTGCCTCATCACTGTTGAAGACTGGGCTTGTGCTTTGTGTTGTTCAGGGCCCAGCACTGTCCTGCTTTAAACAGTGAGGTGCACAGAGTAAGATAGGATGAGGGTGGCAATGAGAACAGAGGAGAAAACCTGCTGAAAAAAGGCTCTGCTGTCTGAATATTATCTAATGCTGTATCCTGTGGAAAACATTGTCTTTTCCTTGAGTCTTTTTGTAAGTTTGTGACAGACATAACTGTATTATCACCTGCCTCCCTACCCCTGCTCCAGTAAAGTAAAGCTACCTCTACTTTCAAAGATGATCAAATTAGTACATATCTAAAGAACTGTGTGTGTTTACTCTCAGATTCTACTTCCATTTGCAATCTTCTACTTCTGTTTCAGATAGCAAAAAGAGTTTGTCTACTCTTTGACCTGTACCACTTAGTCTAATTAAAAATACCATCGCTTTTGCAATGCTTTACCAAGAGCCTTATTCATCTGAATTCCACTGGGCTTGAGCCTTGTTCTCTCTTCTTTTGGGTCACAGCTAAAGTAATGTTTGTCTGAGTAACGTACATTGAAACATAAAGAAATGAGTCAAGCACAACCCACTGCAAACCCCTTAACTCTGTTGGCGGTTTGAAATAACAGGGTTCCAGCCTTTTCAGTTCTTGTGCTTGGTGCCTGGTAGCAATGCATTCACAGCATAAATAATCGCTATGAATGTTTTTTTAGAAAAATCCATTGCAATTGAAGTGACCTTGGTTTGATATGTTAAACTACTTGCCACCTGCTACGGTTTGAAGGCCCCTCATGGGGATTTCTGAGAGCTAAATAGTAAAATGTAGAGTAGGTGAGATAGTAGCTTTGCATGTATGTGGAGGTGTGTGTCTAAAAAGCATAAAGAGAGAAGAAAAAAGTAACAGAGAAGAAAACTTTTGTTCATGGCCATGAGGTCGTAGTATGTATAGTGCACCACATATACTGTCTGGCAGTTGTGGAGAGTCACAAAGCTGACAATTGTTTGAGGACCTTGGCTGCAAACGGAGCCCAGGGCACCACTTGGACCCCTGTTCCAGCCTGTGGTCTCACAGCTGCCTTGGTCTCAGAAAACTCCAGCCAGTAGCTAACCTGTCACAGATAATGGGATCAACCTGCAGGATGCTCTCTGCCGTGGTGTCCAAGATTGCGTCCGCACAGAGTGGAACATTACACCAGCTCTGGTTTGGAAACTGTCCACCACACTGGCAGGGCATTGCATCTGAGCCAGCAAGTTGCTCCAGGGGACTGTTTTCTAATGCGCTGTGCTGCCTTTGGGTGGCTGGGGCTGGCTTGTGTTTGTCTTTCCAGCAGATATTACAGAAGTATTCGGATATGTCTGCACTTGTTAGTGTAGATGGACATTCCCTAAGGCTGAGAATGAGCAGGAGATAGCCTTTTTCCTATAAGCCTTGCTTTGTAAAATTAAAAGAAAAAACCAACATGGAGCTCTGCTTCATTCTTCTTTTAGTTTAAGATAAAATCTGTTTTTGGAGTAGGGTAGCTGAAAGTCCTTCCGACTGTGGAGCAAGTTCCTCTGCTTGATTCCCTCATCACATCCTGTGTTAGTCTGTAAATTAAATGTCAGTATACTGAACACTACTTTCACGTAAGGCTGCCTAAGTAAGTAAAGCTGTAGTAATGCTTACCTCTGTTCAAATGGTATGCAGGTTATGAGGCATGTTTCTGGCTTCTGTTTCAATAACTCCACAGGGCTCTTTGCAATTCCTGTTTCATAACCTTTCTCCTTTCTCAAAGTCTCAGGAGCATATCTCCAGGAGGGCTGACTGGGCATGGTCTGCCACATAGGCTGCCTGTGACAGTGAAGGCTGCTAAATAAACTACATCAGGCTTTTGACAGATTGCTTACATTAAACTTCAGGGATCAATGGCTTTAAAGTTGTAGAGTGATGTGTGTGTGGCCTGGCTGTGGAGTTTGGAGTCATAAGCTCGATAGAACCTCTGCTGTGGATAAAGATTGGAGGCCAGTGATGAGTGCAATTGCTCCATGTCCCTAAGGGAAACCTTCCCAGACAGATTCTGAAATGTCTCCTCCAATATCTGGCTGCTAAAAGGGATCCTTGAACCTGGCTGACCTGTGTGCATATCCAAATACAAATCCATGTCTCCTCTCTGTTGCTTTTCTCAGTTTCTTAGAGCTAAGCAAACTCCAAGGCTTTGGTATACAACTTGTGACTTATTTCCTTTGCTACTGAAATGCATCTGCCTCTGACGAGTTCGTTTCACGCACACAACTGAAGCGTGAAGGCAGAATGCCGCTTTCTTTCCATTTCATATTTCTAAATTTCTGTTGTGTTCATGGACATGTGCCAGTGGTACCCAGAACTCTGAATGGACGTCATCTCAGGGAGATTTTTAGCACGGACACCTCATGAGTTAATAGATTTAGAGTGCCAGTGAAGGATAAATTTAAACTGAGATTACAGGGAAAAAGTCCAACAGGAAACCCAACAAGTGAATACTTACGGGAAATTTTGCTGGGGTAGGATTACGTCTCCTCTCTTTTAGATAAGAGAGTTGAAGGGCTGCAAGAAATCAGTTCTTCAGTTTCACATTCTTATTTTAAAATCTCCAGCTCTTGTGGTTTCTTTTCCTCTCTTCAGTGCATTACTAGAAGGAAGAGTTTTGTCTATTCAGTTCACGTGCCTCTAAAGGATGTTTACTTTGATTGTTGTTTACCCATCTGGAGAAAACTACACATCCCTTTAATTCATAGCATATTTTTCCCCTCTTAGCAATAGTTGCTGTGGCAGGATCTTTTGTGAAGTGTCATATGTTCAGGTCCGGGAAGAAACTCTGCAGGATCTAAATACAAAGTCACAGCAAAGCTGCGTGTTGTGACACATTTGGCTTTGAGTGATCCTCCCTCCAGGACAAAGTACTCTTCCCTGAGAAGAAATTTCCAGTAGTTTTGCACTCTACAAATCTAAAAGATAATTCATTCAGCTGTATGTGTAAGCATGCTCTGGGAAGGCAAAAGAACTTAACAGCCTTAAAGCCTACCAGCATTATGAACACCTTTTCTGACTGCTGTAAATGAGAGGCCACGTTTATCCGGTGGTTCCCGATTTGGGCCTGTAGTTTCTGGCTGGACTGATCAGTGTGATCAAGTGTCAGTGCAGCACGATGAGAGGTCTTGAAATAGCAGCAGAAATGCTGGCTCGCTGCTGTTGTGCTTTCTGCTTGTTGTTCTCATTTCAGCGACAAAGCTGCCCAATGTTTTGACATGACATGACTGTTGCTGAGCTGTAATTGGTGTTTGGCTTCTCAGCTTTGTCCAGAACCCATGCTTGTGGAGAGGAAGAGACATGAAGCCTTGGTGCACCATTAGAATTTAGAATGAAAGGCAAGGGGTGCATGTAGCTTCTGCTCCATGGTCAGCCCATGGGGTGAAGCAATCTCCTCAAGGAGAGGACAGTTCCCGCTGGGAGTGCAGACAACTTTCTGTCAGAAGGGATGAAAGAAGAGCCATTTGCTCCCTCCTCACTAGCGGGGGCATACCTGGAGGAGAATCTCCTGCTCCAAAGTGCACCAAACACAGGGCAGGTCTTCTGCAGGGTTTACTCGAAAATCTCATGTCACTCTGGTGTGGTTTTCTTCACCAAAGTATTGTCTGTCATTTTTTCTCTGTCAGACCACAGGAGGGTCAAGTCTCAGAATCCTCTGCTGGGGGCAATGGGCCATCAGCATGGCCTTGCACTGCCCTGCTGCTGTGCAGTTAAGTGCTCCTCTCCGCTGAGCTGGCAAGTCACCAGATAACTACCAGAGCTCTTTGGAAAGGGATCTCCTTCCATGCTGATGTTGGCTCATTTTTCCATTCCTATTTACACTGATGTCACAGCTGACTGCTTTCTGTATGGAGAGGATATGCTTTGACACCTTTGCTTTTGATCCGGTACTCTGACAGTCCCAGAAGGTCCCACCACTGCTGCAACTTAAGGCTTTGCATGGACATGGATTGAATTTTATTCTGTTTTCGCCTGCTTAAGTTTGAAGGGTGTAGGAGGGTCCAGCCTGGAAAAGAGCAGTGGTGTGTACCAGCAGCCATCATGACAGTAGCAAGAAAATGCTAAATAAAATCTGTGTGCCCTTCTGTAGGACTATTTGATCTTCCATGGATTAAAGCATCTTGATGAACACAAGCAGTTAAACCACTGTTGTATGAGCAGATACTGAGTGGCACAAATTCCGCAGTTTGGTGGAAAGCATGCTCTTTTTTAAACTGCTTAAGACCCTTGCACTTGTGAATTGTTGCAACCATGCATATTTTTAAGATAAATCAGACAAGTTCCTACTCAGAAATGTGAACATTTGCCCAGGGCTGCTGCTTTTTGAGCCTTTGCAGTGTAAAGTAGAGGCTGCAGGCAGAACCCCTTTGGCAGCACATTTGTTCTAGCTCTTCCTTCTGCTATTGATTTTGAAGCTTTACCATTAATTGCTCCTATCAGAGTCTGCATCCTTTTGTGGTTACAGGAGGACCCTTCAAATGCTTAAACGGAACAGACTGATATTAAGGAAGCAGATTTGCTAAGTGATAAAACAATAGCACATTTCTGAGCAGATCGAACGACAGGACACTTCCTATTACTGACATCTGAGCATTTTTCCAGGCAAAGCACATACAATAGTGACCCTGCAGCAGAGATGTGCATCACCTTAACTTGACCTCGGATGCTGTGGGGGGTAAGGGAGGAGGCTGGAAGTTGTCTGCTATGTCTCTGAACATACAGAAAACAGTGATGAATTAAAAGGAAGAATAGTGTATGTCTTTCATGGCAAGGGCCTTGGAGACCATTGCTGTTACTTGATAACTCTGAGAAATGACTGGACACCTCTCTAAGCACAGTCTAGACTGAAAAAAACCCCGGAAGAATTGGAGGATTAATATAGGAGTGACAGGCTGGCTCACTAAGGTTCTGTGGGTGGGTGGTCTCAAACTTGCAGACAGAAAAGATGCATACACTAATCAAAAGACTGTCTTGTCCTGTCTTTTCATTATTTCTGTCTGCAGGTTCACCCTTCCATCTTCTCTTGTTGTATGTGTGTTTCTTGGAAGGGAAATCAAATGGATTGCATTACTTACTGCCTCTAGCTAACTCTTAATTGCCCTAATTGCTACTGGAGAGCCAGGCATGGAAAGTTGGAAAACAATTGTGAAGATGGGAAAGAAAAAATACTTTTCAGAGGCTGAGTTGTCTTGTAAGGAGAACCCGCTGGATAAAACAAATGAGATAGCAATACAACTTGCATATTTTACTTCTGGTAGTGTTGCTGTTTTCTTTTGACTGCTTATAAGACATGCTTATTTTGGGGCTTTTCCCCTTAGATGGCAAACATAAAAGCAGTCATTATACCTAGAGAAGAGAAGATAAAACCTCATCCAAAGAAAGACAGACTCACCCCTGCACTGCAAAGGAGATCTGGATGCATCCTTGGAATAGTTTTTCCTGGTTCTGACAACAAAACAATTTATTTGGTTGTAGTCTTGTCTTTCCTTGAAGGATATGCGTTTGTGGATTTTTTTCCTGACTCACCATGCTTAATAAAACTCGCTTTTCAACATTTTTTTAGGCAACACTGTCTCCTTGGAATATTGCAGCATCCAGAATTCACATCTCTAATGCTAGGTTTATTTATACTCTTACCTGGAAAGAAGAAAAACTGTGGTAGCTTCCACAGTACGTATTTCACTTCACTGACACTTGCTTTTGAAACTGAAACTAGCAGAGCTGGTGCAGCAAGGATTGTTTTAGGAGAAGGGACAAGTGAATCATCCAGAACTGTTAGCACAAGGTTTACAAACAGTGATTTGAAGTGAAGAAATTCACCCTGAGAGTTAACTAGGTTTAGGTACTAAACAGGGATGTGTCTTGCTGGTAAGAGAACAGTAGGTCAAAATAAACACTAGATCTTTCTGAATTCTTAGGACAAATGTTTTACAGCACTTCACCTCACTCTTTCAAATGTGAAAGGCAGTATGGAATATTCAAGTATGCAAGAAATGGAAGAATTTTCTTCCAGTTGTACATAGGTACATATTAAGGATATTTCAGGAATGAAAAAAAGATGGAGATGGAAATGAATATTTTTAAGGGGAAGGAATGACTGAAAGTTTTGGGCATTTGAAAAATCCATAGCTGGTAATTTATTCTATTACACTGTTGGCAGTGTATATAAATAAAAAGAAAAAAACAGTCTGAATGTAATGATATCACTGCACAGCCATTATAAGCATGGAGCCTACAAGTATTATTAGCAATTTGCTACCAGATATGTGGTGAGCAAATTAAGCCTTAGCTCATCCTTTTAATCTTCAGTTTGTTGCCATTCTATGGCTACTGCAATTTGGGTTTACTGGTGGAATATAAAATTGCTTCAATCTATTAAATTTTTGTTTAGATATTTCAGTCTTGAAGCCCCTCTGTGGAAGCGTATAAGTAGAACAGCCAATGTTTGATAAATATATAAGAAATAGAGACAAAAACCTGCACTGTCCTTTTAAAAGTCCTGTTTCTGTGGCTGAATCCCATCAGGCAGATGAACAGTAGGGAAAACTGTTTACTCCTACTGGAGAAAGTGAAACTGCTGGGTTTTGTTTAGTACACAGAGCATTTTATGTTAGGAGTATCAGATGTCTGTGGTATAGTCAGCTGTTTTTCCCCATGCAATACCTCCACAAAAGCAAAACACTCAAGCTCTAAGTTTCCTGAAAGATGAAGTTTATATGAGGTTATTTGATGTTTGATTAAGACACAGATTATTTTTTAATCTTAAGGAGACAAAAGCTCTGTTTTTATAAGAATGTGCTTTTAAAAAGCTGTTTGTTTTTAACCAAGGTGCTTTAGATAGGGCTATAATTTTTGCAGGGGAAACAATACTGTGCTCTGGAGGTTCATTTGACTGATAGATGTGGCTGGAAACGAGACTACAGCACCCTGTGAAATGTAAGGCATAGGAAAAAGCTATAATGAGGCACTCACACATGCTGCAGTGTCTAATTATTCTGTCTGAATGCAACTAAAGGATTTGATTAGTATATAGGAGGCAGCATATCAGTGGAGTCTGTCTGATGACTATTGATTTTTAATAAGACAAAAATAATGAATTGTCTTCAGGAAAATATTATCATAAATTTATTTCCTGTGAAGAACTATGGAATTATACAGTGTGACCCTCGGGCTTTCATTTTACCTTGCTTTAACTCCCTTGAGCCAGAGTCCCTTCTGACTCTTGCTACTTATGTGTGATTTTTTAATAAATTTATTTTATTTTGTTTTTAAGTTTCTTTGCTGTCTTTATCAAGACTACTCAATATTTTCAGAGGCACTTCTCAGTTGGCATTTTGTATGTCAGTTGTTCCTGTCGAGCTTTTCTACTGTGGATGCAAAGTATAGACTTGTATCTTGTGAAGGATAAAGTGCTGCTTTTTCTGGGAAAGTACATCCTCCTTTTGAAGAGAGTAAGAGTCCTGTTTTGTCTTTATATTGGTTCGGCCACATCCCAAGGGTGTGTGGCTGCTGGAAGAGATGAGGACCGTGTCTGCATTGGCTCTTAATGCCCACAACAGTGGGAACTGGTAGTCCCTTGGGACTGTTGCAGTTTGGACATTACGGAAAGCACTGGCTTCTTTGAAGGCAGTAAGAGTTTTGTCCCTGAAATCTGGTTTCTGGTGGGAATACTGTCATGCTCTGCCAGAGGAGCTCAGGGAAGGCTCTGGTGCTCCCCAGATCAGCTCTCAACTGCAACAAGACAAAGCTGTGTGAAGACATGTGCACTAAGATAAAATTTAAGTACACAGTAGGAGTCTGAAATTTTTCAAGAACAAAATCCCTAGCCACTTGGTTGTGAAAGCAACAGCCACAGTGAAAAATCTTTGGGAAGGAGAAATATCTTGAGAAGGTTTAGGTTTTTCTGAAGAGGTGAGGAACATAAGTCTGCATTCAAACACCAAGAGAAAAAGAAAATAGATAATCTGGTTTCTAAATTTGCACATGATAGAGCAAGAAGTAGTGGGAGTCGTGCACTGGATTGGAGTTGCTGTGGGACAAAATGCCTGGGGATGTGGTGGAAGATTTTAGGAACTGGTTGGACAAGCACCTGCCAGGAGTGTCATCAGCATCCTGCCCTTGGCTAGAAGACGAGATGACCTCTTCTGATCCCTCCCAGCCAGAGAGATGAGATGACCTTTTCTGATGTCTCGTAGCCAGAGAGATGATATGACCTCTTGCAATTCCTCCTACTCTGTCACGGTGCTGTCCTAGGGTGGGTGGATGCAGAATGGGAGGGAACACCATGCGTTATGGTGGTGGGGAGTGCCGGAGTGACTCAGAATCAGCTCCCTCACCCTGAGGGGTTGGGTGCTCCATCACTCTGTGCAGGATCTGACATTCTGCAGCTGTAAGTCCCCTCAGAGTCTTCCTTAAAGCCTGTGGGACACCTTGCGCTCCCTCCTGTGGAGGAAACGCAGCATGAGGTCATCCTGCATGGTTCTGGCAAGGAATGTGGGCTTTGAGACTGTAAGGGTGGAAATCCTGCAAACACAGGATCTCCAGTAGCAGTGAGGAGGGCAGGGGGCTATAGAGGTAAGAAGCAGCTTTGCAACATGTAGTTATTGTACCCCATTTGCTGCTGTTTTGAGCACTTCAGATGAACAGGCCTGGTGAAAAGGCTGTGCTGGTGAATGGGAGCACAGTGGTGGGGCTGAGAAGACGCATGCGCTCTCTTACTGCTCTGCAGAGACTTAGTCCAGATCCTTCATGTCTCTCTGTGGAGTTTTGTTATTGTGTTATTGTGGAAGGAATGTTCTTTTGAAAATGTTTATATTTTCAGGCAAGTAAACCGAAGCTACCTGCATGCAAAAAACCCAATGGCTTGCCATTCTATGCACTTGTTTTAAGATTCTGCCATTTACTATTGATTGGAATTTATGGGCTGTTATGCCGAAGAGTGACTCCTCAGAGGAAACAACTCACACCACCCTCACAGTAGAAAATGGCTCTTCTGAGGTATTCAGAGGCTGATATTTAGATAAACTTGTGGAACACAGGATTAGTTTGTGAAATAATTCATGGAAATAATCCCTGTGAAAGACACTGACTACCAAGTAATTTTTCATGGCTATCTTGAGGCACCTGTTTTAGCTTGTTAACTGCTTGTTAACTTGAAAATAATTTTTTTGGCTGATACTTATGACAGAAAGGAAGTCTGCGTAGTGTAACTCTGCCTGTGGCTGCTCTTAGAGTTATGCAGCTCCTGATGGCAGTAACAGCAAGGTGCCCACTGTCTATAAATACAGAAGGTTTCACTTCTTGTAAGCCCCATTTTTTATTATTCTCTTTTTTCAGGAAACAGTCACAAAACAACACAACTGAGATAATAGTTTCTCAGGAGGACTTCTGCCAGCTTGGCCACCCAAGTAGCTGTATACCATCTCTGGCTTTCAGCATATCTTCTCCCTCTTTTACTTGCTTTCCTAGGCAGCAACTTGACACAATGTGACCTCTTGAAAGAACCACAGCCTGTAAAAATCTTATTCTTTGGGGAATAGAGTTCTACTTTCTCTCCTGTTCTTCCCAAGGGCTGCAGGTGTGTGTGTGTGTCAGTGTCAAGTTGAATATTGACTAATATAAATCATCTTGCTAAAGGATGGTATTAGTGTTTGGCGTGTTCACTTTTAAACCAAACAAGAAAAACGTAAGCAGCAGCAACTGGAAATTTTGGTTTATTTTCTTGTGGTGAATTTGTAAACTCACTGACTTGGATGGGTNGCCAAATTGCCACTGGGGCATTACCAACAGCTACAGTCAACAGTGAAGTTCTCTTCTGACAGCAGTTACCTGTTTGCTTCTGGAGATAAGACAGTTTCTAAGGCTGAAATACAGCACATGAGAACAGGGATGGGTTGGGTCACTCGTGTCCTTTGGGGAAGATGCTGCGTTTCCAGAGAGACTCGACTTAAATAGAATTTGCACAATGTGCAAATTTGCACAATTTGCACAGGCTAATAAACTGCCCTAGAAAGCTAAGTATGACAAAGGCCCATTGACCTTGTCCAGTTGGAACTGCAGGAGGTGCCTGAGGAGTATCCCCTTGGCACAGTGCTGCTGATGTATCATCCACATGGTCCCCAGCTCACTGCCGATGTCCAGGGACCTTCCCCTGTGTGCAGCTTGGCTCTCTGCTTCCAGGCAGACCTCTGCCCATTGGGACTGCTGGCTTCTGCTCTTGGATCCATTTCATTGCTTCCAGGCTTTCTTTTATTTTCCAGTTTCTCTTGGCAGTGGACAGATGCATGCAATTTTGTTCCAGACCACTTTAAAAACTTTGTATTTGCAGCTATTTCCCAGAAAAAGACCTAAATCTTTAGTTCAGTTTGAGGGTTTCTTTTCCTCAGAAATCTTTTCTTGCTCCCCTCAAGTGGTTGGTGATTTGGGCAGTGGATTTCCTTGTTTGAACTACCCTGTTGCATAAAGGAGCTTGTAATCCCTAAGTGGATGAAGAAAGGGTGACTAAGAGGCCCCTCAGCTTTTACAGGGTTGGAAGGCAGCTACTTTCTGCCACAGTTCAAATGTAATTAGATCCTCCAACTTTTTTATTTATTTTTTTAAATTTATTTATTTTTCCTTTTTAAATAAATGAAGCTGTAACATGTGTAAAAGACCTGAGATATTTTCATTTTTCCGTGAAGGAAAAGTCCTGAATATGGTGCTGAAACATGGCTTCTCTCAAACATGTTGCCACTACTGCACACAGATTTCAAGAACAGGCTATGTATGTCTCTTGAGGTGTTTAGATCTGCATAAAGTTTGCTGACTGTACAAATATGTGAAATGGCAACCAAGCCCTATGCCAAAATCTAGTGCAGTTTCTGAATTAAATTTTTTTATGTTTGATGCTGATAACATTTATTTTTTTTGGCTGTGATCATGAAGTTATGGGCTTTTTCCAGTGAAGTTTCTCCTATTCTGTTAAAACTACATTGAATACTGGTCTTCTTTTAGAGCTATTGTTTTACTATTAAGTAGTAGACATTGGCTTATTATATTTGATCTGTTATGAGTTCTGTGTTTGCACATGCACAGAAGATATTGCCAAATCACCATGGTCAAAAATGTAAAGATTAAAATCTTTGCTTTAGGTGGTGCAAGACATGCTCTTACATTGTAGAAACCCATCACTGGACAGAGCAGTGTGTACCAGTGCTTTAGTGGGAACTTAAAAGCAATCACTGCATCTTCCAGAATCATTGGCAAGGACACCTCGCCTGTAAAGTTATTGTAAAATTAAATGAGGATTTTCCTTGAGATTTTACTACTGTTTTATTGGTTACCACTAATTATAGTTTCCAATGTGCAGTTTTAGGATATATATACATTTTAAGACTTAAGATCTGTTTGCAAATATGTTTTTTACTTGTCATGCTTTTAAGAGAGATCAAAAGAGGTAGATGTTACCTCTGTTGCAGCCTTTTGAAGTTTTGCAGGATAAACCTTGTTGGATAACCCATAGCATAAATTTACTACAGACTAATTGGTGTCTCTCAACTTGCTCCTAATAGAGGCTGTCTTGACAACAGCATAGCAGTTTGTCTTTACATTTCAAATCCTTGCTGCTCCTCCACATTTGAATTTTTTACTGTGTGTGAAAATTCACTAATTAGGACTGGACAATTTTATTAACTGAAAATACCTACCTGCTCCTGTGGGGTAGGTACAATTGCAGTTGGGCTGCTGGCACCTCACACAGGACCTGGGAACATGTTAGGTGCCTTTGCCATCCCTGATATCTGGGGTCAGGGCTGCAAATGGCCCATGCTTGGATTTTTGGATTTCTTTCTGTGGCCAGAGAATTTACCCCCAGATCTTCCTTTTCTTTTAGAGGAATCACTTCTGTTGCCAGGCTTTCAGGACCTGGTGTCATGTGTACTTTTGGTGACTAGACTATTTCTGGTGCCCATCATGTTGGGACAACATTTATCCTTCAGTGAGTGAGGTTTTTTTGTTTGGAAAAAAGTGCATGCAAAAAAAGAAATCACACTTTCTTTTCCTTCGTTCTTTTCTTTTATTATTTATTTATTTATTTATTAAATGTCCTCAGACCCACCCACAGCAATGCTGCTTACAGGCCCCTGGTGCAGTGGGTGTCCCAGTGGGGCGAGGAAGCCTCTCTGCTGCCAGAACCCCTCTGCTCCCAGTGCTCAGGGTGGCCCATTGGGTAGTGCTCCTCCTCTGCAAGTCTCAATGGATAACCGGTGAGGCATTGCACTGAGTTTATGGCTGTCTTGATTCTTTGCTTTTAAGTATTTTTTAGGGTATTTTTCCTGAGTGGATGTCACCTTTAGGAGGTGCTGCTGTTGGAGGTTTCCACCCTCTGGGACAATACGGCGGGTAGGGTAACTTGGCTATGCAGCAGGAGTAGTGCACAGACACCACAGAAGAGATGGTCTTTCCTTCTACTTAGAGGCTGAAGACTTTAATGGCACTTTAATTAACACATGGTCTAAGCTGAAATCTTTCTAAGATGAGGATCTTTCTGTTTGCTGAAGATTTGCTGCAGTAACTTTTGCCTATCCTGTTTGCAATTGATGTGCCAGAATCCTTAGTGGACTGAATAACATGGGTTGCATCTATCCACTTCTCTCCAGGTTCTGTTCTGATGGTCTCAGGCAAGAGAAAAACTACCACTAATAGGTATCAGTTTTTCCAGAAGCAGAAAACAATCTTGTATCATTTGGTCTACATACTTCTGTGTGAACAATTTGAAGAATAGTGGGCTGATTTCTGGATGCTACCTTTGCAATAGTACTGCAGTCTGAAGAAAGACTTCAGACACCATCAGCCAGCATCTCCAAGTGGTACTGCTTGCCAAATACTGATTTCACCTTGCTTTTCAGAAATGATGTACATATCTGACGCTATGAGAAGCTTAACTAAAACAGCGTTATTGGGACGAGTTCCTACTTAAGGACTAATTGAGAAGAAGAGATGTCATGTACAGATATTCTTCCTTATCCCTCTGTGGTACATGGGAAGAAGGAAAACAAGATTTATCTGCTAAACTGGTCATACTGAATATTTATAGTGGCTAGATCAGCAATACAGTAGCAGCAGAACCTGCAGCAAATTTCTGTAATTGAGGGCCTGTACATTTTTGTTTGTGGCTAGAGCAACATTATAGAAAACTGAAAAAAAGTGATAAGATAGGAGCAATGTACATATGAAATACAAAATCCTCATGGTGCTATTAGGATGCAGAAGAAGTAGATCAAACTGCAAAGGTATAAATCAACGATGCCACTGGACCAGTTCTGTCCCTGTCCTCTGCTTGCCAAAAGAAGATATATTAGGGTTTCATACTTGGGGTGGTGCAGTTGTAAACATGGTTCAGGAATTCATCTGCAAGAGGAAAAGCAAATTGCATGTTAAAGAGCAGCTCTACTTCAACTGAATTTTTGGGTTACAGTAAATGTGATATGACATACCATATAATATATCTGAGCAAGATGTTTGTCCTTTACTAAACCAGGATCTTTTTGTAATTGAAATAAATTGCACATATAAAACCAAGTTCTTGGTGCTTGCTGAGTAATCAAAAAGCAAGTTTCCCTTCAAAAAGTCTCAAGACAGGCATTTCAGGACACAGCTTATTTCTGAAAAGCTTGGTCTTTATATATTTATATCTGTGTATACATATGATTGTATTTCTTATACACACATACACACAAATGTTTATCACGTAGCATTTATTTCACAACAGCCTCCAAATGGAATATTTTTCCCCCTTTTGCCAGTTTCCCTCTACCCAATCCATAGTCCTGTCCCTGGCTGCCTCACCACCCATCCAAACTACATCCTGTCTGGCATGTGCTGCCCCGTGGGATTTGCTGGACTGAAGCTCAGTCCTCATTTGTCAGCCTGATTCTTATCCTTTCAAAACTTCACTGGTGACTTCTTGTGTCAGGTCTGTGACCTGTTCTTGTCTCCTGAGCTCCTTACTCCTGGAACAAAGGGATTTTGTGTACTCCGCTTGAGCGTCCCTAGGCTTGTGAAGACAGTATATCTGAACTGAGAGATTTGGGTTTTTGTGATGTGAATAAAATGCTCCTAACTGGTGGATAGGTCTCTCTCTCTCTCTGTTTTTCTTTTTTTTCTTCCTTTTTTTTTTCTTTTTTTTTTTCTTATTATTTTTATTATTCCAGTAGTTAGGGAGCCTCAGGAGATGCATCCTCATGTTAATAATTCATAAATTGAAGCAAAAGTGGAACATTTTATTCTCCCTTGCCTCCTTGTTGGATTCTGCAGTAGCACCTCCTGAGTGGACCTCAGTTGCCTTTGTTCCAGAGAAAGCCTGAGCAAAATTTTTCTGGTTTTGTTATTCGGACACTGAGCTGACTTGGTCCAACTGACATTTCTTGCAATGCTTCAAGGACTTGTTAAACTGTCAAGCTTGTACTGTGGTTGGCATGAGCTTGGGGCCCTTTCTTCTGATGTGAGGAGTACTTTCATAAAAGTTCAGCAGAGCACTTGTGTATCTATCCTATTTTAAGATTATAAATAGTTCCACTACAGTTGTTGGGACTATTGGCAGACAATGAGCTACAGGCATGCTGCAGGATTAAAGCCTTTGTGTGGTTTGGAGACCAGCATTTCCTGCAGCTTGATAAACATGGATTGAATTTAGCAGGGCTTGGGGTTTTTTTGGCTCTTTTCACAATATCTCTTTGCAGCAGGAAAATAGGTAGTTTCATCAGTTACACCTTATTAGTAGTGTAGTCAATACTTGCAGCAATATTTGCAAATTAATACTGGGCAGTTATTATTCCAGAAGATGTTTGCATACTTAATATGTCCTGAAAAGTAAAAAAAAAGCCACAAAAGAATCCCTCTTGAGCTTGCCTTTTTTTGATCTTGTAGTGGCTGAAAATCCTTCTGGCTGTCAATTGTCTTTATTTTAATCCAATACACACAGAGATGAAAGTATGAACACAAGCCCACCCATCCAAGCTTGAGGCAAAGCCATTCAATACCGGCTCTGTCAAAGAAGCAGCTGCTGTAGCACACAGCGACAAGGAAAACAATTGGTCTTTTTTGTTTATATACTAGAAAAGTGAGTTTAAAGGGCTAAACGAATGATAGTGATTCTGCTGAAACACCCACACATTGACATGAGCACAGTGAGGCAAGTTGGGGTGGAAACGGAAAGAATGCATTACTTTTGAGGAAAAGTGCTACAGATGAGATAAACTGTCCACTACAGAGTTTGTGCATTTTTATTTAATGATTTCCTAATAAAGGAACATGAATTGAGAGGCAAAGTGAAAGGCGATTATATGTCATTAACTTTAAGGTGTTTTCCTTTTTCAGTGGGCTATACAGGGTGTAGAAATGTGTCCCAGTTCTCTTTATTTCATTTTTGTTTTTGCTTAGAGAGACTTGTGCTTTTATGTCTCTAAGGTAATTCTGATGACCCTACCTGTAGTTTGGTGCAGACTAAGTAACTTAGTAAAACATGTAACATTATGTACTTAGGAACCACCTGAAGCCAGTTGTCAAACTCTACTTTTTAATTACAGACCCCATAATGTGTTCATCATGAAGATCATGCTAGAGTTATCAATTGTCACTTCCTTTTCTATTTAAAATATTAGAGGGCAATAGAATGAAATACTCGTTGACGGTTTTCATTCATGTTCCCATAAACTGGGTAGTAATGATTTTAACTGTAAAATAAAAGTTTACAAACTGTAAACGACTAACAGTTACTTTGATAGTCCAAAATGCAAAAATATAATGAAGGATATAAGAAACTTATAACTCCTATTATAAAAGTGAAAAAATGCATGCAATCTACTTGTTTTCTAGTTGGTTTATAAGAACTAGGAGTGGACAACAGCTATTGTTATATATTCAGTGGTAATATTGGTAGATGAGACCCCATTCTGTGTCTCAGCTAGAGTAAAATAATGTAAAACCGTATTGGAAACTATTTCTTTCCTTGCCAACAAAGCTGAAATTTTATGTGGAGAGAGTTTTCCAAAGGAAAACTTTTGTGACAAGAACTTTTATCCTGCTTCATGGAAAAAAATAATCTCAGGAAAGCCTTGTAAGTTAGGAACATTAATTTCTTTTTATAGGCTGAGGCTACTAATTTTTATACTGAGCACTTCTTCACAAAAGTCATGCAGTCCTTCAATTTTCTAAACCACCAGAGACTGTGAAATGCTTCTGGAAAACTGTGTAATGATTTAGATGAAAAGTCTGTTTTGTCTCATCCAGCAGGAAGTATGCTTATCAATGTGGCGTTAAACTGCAGATTTTCTAGGGAGAGCTCCATGGACAAGTTGATGATCTTGATCCATAAAAGTGGGCTTTTAGACATGACTCATAAACCTGTCTGTGATTTTAATGTGCTGTTCAGTTTTGAATAAATGAGTTGTCCAATGAGTTAAATAATCCCTGCTGTGTTTTTATCGACATCCAATGTGTGCTGTTAACCCTGTCAGAGGTAGTTTCATTGTACGTGGTGTACAACAGGTCAGTCCTACAGTGTTTGGCTCAGAAGTAAGTGTCATAGTAGCAGATCCTAATTACAAAGATTATTAATATGAATATGTATCTTCCACTTTTTTCAGTTCTTCAGTTTTCTGGGAAAATTACCACAGTGTTATCAAAAATAATTCCCTTCATGTGCATGTAGTGTGTTGATTAACAGGTTTAATGACTTTCAGTGTTTTCATAGCCTTCTAAACTCTTATCTGCCTTCCTGGCTTTTGTGCTTTTTCTAGTCATTTAGAAAATCCCAAAAGGAAGACAAAACAAGGCATTTTGAGACACTGAAGTGAGACAGCTGATTAGTCCTAAGAAAGCTTCAAAGTAGATAAGCAGACTAGGTCAGATATGCAGTAAGGTCAAAGATAAATCATTTAAAAGCATCCTTCATTCAGGGGTACGAAGCATTTGACTGGAAGATTTATGAAACTTTTAAAAAAGAATGCTTAGAAACATTTGGATTAATAAATAACACGGCTGAAACTTGCCTGGATATCTTCAGTCTGTAGTTTGCTCTTGAAAAATGGCACAGTTCAGTGAACCATGAAGTTCTGAAAAGAGTTTTTTTATCTTCTGCCATCCCTTTATTTTCTGCATACAGGACTTTATTTTCTCTTTGAATAACCTAACCAATATTTTTGTTTTCAGATTAATGAGCTGCAAAGGATGAAAGATGATGATGGCTTTTTTCCCATCAGCGTGCATATGCTTTTCAGCAGCTGATCTGTTCTTGTCCACATCAATAAAATAGTAGAGTTTGTGGAGATTTTTCCTCCTCAAACCACATCTCCAAGTTGCTCACCCACTTTGGTTAGGCTGCAACCACATTTTTCAAATTTATTGCTGATATTTTACCTCCACTCCCTGCCTTAGTGGCAGTGAATGCAGAAAGTGCAAAGAATCTTCGTCTGCAAATCTGTCTCTTCTGAGTGTACCAAGCAATAAGATAGGAAACATCTTAACTCATGAGTCACATTTCAAAATGCACATTTCAAATTCCAAAGAGTTTTGCTTAAGGACTTTCCTTTGGATTTAAGGAGCAAGGACCAGGTACAAGTCATCCCGTCTGCTGAGGCAGATACTCTAACATAATACAAGATTTTTTTGCAGTGCTTTAAAAATAAAATCTTAAATAGAAACTAGGTATTTTAATTTTGAAAAATAATTTTAATTTGCTAAATGTGATTACTCCTGTTCCATTCCCCTATGATCCCCTTGACCCTCAAGTGTAAGAAATCAGGAAAGCAGGGCAAGATACCAACATGGATGAGCCGAGACTTCCAGTCAAACTAAAGGGTAAGAAAGCACAAGCAGTGGAAACAGGAATAGGTGTTAGTTGGGAAATAACTGGACACAGCATAGGGACACTGCCTTGTTGTGTAGAGATGGGGTCAGAAAAGTCAAGGTGCAGCTGGGGCTGAAGGGGATACAGAGAATGACAATAAGGCCTTCTACAGGTATGTCAGCCAGAAAAGGTACACATCCTGATGAACAAGACTAGCAAACTGGTAACAATGGGCAAGGAGAAGGCTGAGGTCCTCAACAACATTTTTTCCTCAGTCTTCTGAGGAAACCTCTCATCCCAAACCTCTTGAGTGAATGGACTACAAGGCAGCAACTGGAGGAGCAAAGCCCCTCCCATTGTACGAGAAGGTCAGGTTCATCACCACTGGAGAAACACACCTCCTAGAGAAGCTGTGCCAAGGCACATGGAGGACAGGGAGAGGATTCGAGACAGCTGGCATGGCTTCACCAAGGAAAAGTCTTGCCTGACCAAACTCATGGCCCTCTATGATGGAATCACTACATCAGTGGACAAGGGAAGTGCTACAGATGTCACCTATTTGGAGATCTGTAAGGCCTTTGACACGGTCCTCCACAACATCCTTGTCTCTAAACTGGGAGATATAGATTTGATGGGTGGACAATGTGGTGGATAAAGAATTTGGTTGGGTGGTTACATCCAGAGAACAGTGGTCAATGGCTCAATGTCCATATGAGTGATGTCCCTCAGATGACCATCTTGGGACCAGTACTGTTTGATGTCTTCATCAGTGACACAAAGCATGGGATCAAGTGAACTCTCAGCAAGATGGGATGGGATATCATCAAGAGGGACCTGGACAAGCTCAAGAAATGGGCCCCTGTGAACCTCATGAGGTTCAACAATGCCAAGCACAAGGTCCTGCACCTGGGGAGGGGCAAAGCCCAATATCAATACAGGCTGGGGGAAGAAAGGATTGAGAGCAGCCCTGGTGAGAAGAACTTGGGAGTACTGTTGGAAGAAAAGCTGGACATGAGCTGATNCCAGAGAACAGTGGTCAATGGCTCAATGTCCATATGAGTGATGTCCCTCAGATGACCATCTTGGGACCAGTACTGTTTGATGTCTTCATCAGTGACACAAAGCATGGGATCAAGTGAACTCTCAGCAAGATGGGATGGGATATCATCAAGAGGGACCTGGACAAGCTCAAGAAATGGGCCCCTGTGAACCTCATGAGGTTCAACAATGCCAAGCACAAGGTCCTGCACCTGGGGAGGGGCAAAGCCCAATATCAATACAGGCTGGGGGAAGAAAGGATTGAGAGCAGCCCTGGTGAGAAGAACTTGGGAGTACTGTTGGAAGAAAAGCTGGACATGAGCTGATAATATGCATTTGCAGCCCAGAAAGCCTGTATACAGATGCAGCTGTATATTAGGCTACATCAAAAGAAATGTGGCCAACATGTCAAGGAAGGTGATTCTGCCTTTCCACTCCACTCTGGTGAAACCCCACTTGGAATACTGTGTCCAGCTCTGGAGCCCTCAATACAGGAAAGACATGGACCTTTTGGAGTGAGTCCAGAGGAGACCCACAAAAATGATCAGACAGATGGAACAACTCTTCTGTGAGGACAGGCTGAGAGAGTTGGGCTTGTTCAGCCTGGAGAAGAGAAAGGCCTGGGGATGCCTTATTGCAACCTTTCAAAATTCAAAGATGGCTTAAAAGAAAAATGGGGACAGGTTTTTTAGAGCGCCTGTTGCGATAGGACAAGTGATAATGGCTTTAAAAGGCAGGTTAAGTTCAGACTAGACCTAAGGAGTAAATTTTTTATACTGAGGGTGGTGAAGAACTGGAACAGGTTGCCCAGAGAGGTGGTAGATGCTCCATCCCTCAAGACATTCAAGGTCAGCTTGGACAGGACCCTGAGCAACCTGATGTAGTTCATCCTGCTTGTTGCAGAGGGGTTGGACTAGATGACCTGTAAAGGTCCCTTCCAACCTGAGCCATTCTATGATTTTATTACCCAATTTTTCTGTAAATAACCTAAGCAGAAGGATTTTTTTACTACAAGGCAATCTCCTTACCTCTCTGTCTGCCCTCAAAGGTCCTAAAGGCATACACAAGATAAATGCATTAAAATCCAGAAATTACTCAACTATCTGAAACTGGAGGGAAAACATGTGTGACACCAGTGACCTTTATTTTCTGTCTACCAAGATGAATTGTGTATTTTTTTCCTCCCTCGATCACAAACACAGTGTGAGTCATTAAATCTTCCATTGTAGACAGAATTGTGTTTTGTGGAAAGATACCTGCCCTCGACAAGCTTTAACATATGTGTTTTCTAAGGGAGTAATGACCTACATTGAGAACTCTGTCTTTGGAAAGACAGCACTCCCACCCCTTCATAACTCACTGCACTTCCTTCAGTGATGTTAGATCTGTCCTGTCTTTATTTGAAAAAGATAGCATCTCTGAGAAAGGTATTAGCTGTGCTTAATCATCACCTGTATGTTTTTGATGAGGATTGCCTGACACATAACATTAGGCCAGGGTAATTCTGTTAACTGCTGCAGCATCAGCATCAAACGGGCAACACTTGCCTGATGATCTGTACATGTACACACGTGCAAATCTACATCCGAGCTGGTGATGCTGCATTCCTTTTGTCTCCAAGGGAGGAAAACAAGTGCTTAAAGTGATCCCCTAAACTTGATGTCTACAAGACCGTATGTTTTTTTTCATTTGCTGTAAAAGTGATCGGGCATGACTAGTGCTTTAAGTGTCTAAATTATATGAGATGAATCCTATTCTGCATGTCATTATTACTCTGTATAACTACCCTGGGAATACTGGGGTGTTTCCACAGACTGCAGTTCACTGAAACACTTTTGCAGTTTGATATCAGAGTGTTGCTATCATTCCACTATGAGAAAACCTTTTCACAGCTGAGGTTGCAGCTAAAAAGTACATCTATGCATGATCTTCTCTGTGTGAGCCAGATTACTGGATATGGTGTGTAACCTGAGTGAGACCTGACTCTAGGCATAGGCAAAGCAGGCAGTTCCAGGCTGCTGGCATCACTGAATGATGGTTGTACACCCTGGTTTGTGCTAGCCAGAGACAAGTGTAGGAGAGTGGGCATGGTCATGCAGGCGGGGCAATACAGGCCCTCTGACCCCATATCCCCAAGGTTTCCCCATGCCCTCTTTCCCATACCATCACTCCTGTCCCCTACCCTACTCCTGAAGCTAAGCTCTTGCCACATCACTGAAGGGGCAAAACTGAGTTTTGACATCAGCAAGTGCATAAGTTCTCTGAGAAATGAAAAAGCTTTTGAAATATTTCCTTCCTGGTGCTATTTCTAATATTTTTCTGTTTACCAGTATGCACTAACTTGCAAAGTCTGGGATGTAGGACATCTACCTTGTAAATCAAGGGCAACCTTTTTGTTGCTGTTGCTTTAAGGGGTGCTGTTGCTCTGATTCACTTTATAAAGGGCATAGTTAAATGATAACGTACGTAACTGTTTTCAGATAACTATCCGGACATATTTCAAATGCTTACAAATGCTCTTCTGTACCTTTTCAGCAGATAGGAGTTGTAGGATATTAGAAAGGGGCCAAGAAAGCTTCCTCCTTTGCTCTGCAATGAATCAGAGCTTCTGTAAGCTGACAGGTCTCCTCTGGCTGATAAAAGTGAGGCCACTCAAGTCTGGAAAGGGAGGAGTGGTGCTTGATTTACAGCACTGTTTCTCTACCCAAGCTTGGGGTTTGACTCGCTTGTTTTGTCTAAGTCGAAGGAACTCCTAGCCTTAAGTCCAAGGACTCTTTTCTATAGTGTTGTCCTTGTGTCTTTCTGACAGCTAAAGAAGTATGTTGTTGCTGTTTTTTAATTATTTCTTATACTTCATCCCCCTCATTTTATTTTCTTGCCAGTGTATGTGCATTCCTGAAGGAGGTTTGCTGGAGGATTACTTGCTGCCTTGCAAACAAACCAGGTGTAATCCAGTGTTTGCTGCTAGGGAGATGCTGGCATGGATGATCATGCATTGGACTGTTTTGTAGCAGGCTGGGATGAATGAATCTCAATCAGTTGGTGGGTTGCAATGTATTTACACAGTGTATCCACACTTACTGGTGTGCCTGTGAATAACTTTGGTGTGAGAAGGGGGAAGACAGCTCGATTTACAGAATAAATTGTTCATTGTGTTCTCCAATTTCCCAGCCCAGAAACAGCAAGCAAATTCAATGTGCATACAATTCCCTGCCTACCCCAACTCCCCCTTTCCTTGCATTCTTTCCCCTATGATAGCTTGGCTTCTCTTTTATGTTCTTTCTTTAGCTTGTAATTTTATTTATAACTGGTCAGGAATATTTTATAGCTCAGTAGAGGGAGGGAATTAATTGTGCAGCATGTTGGGAACAGGGAGGGGGAGAACAGGACAAAGAAGAGTGTTACTGAAATCTCACCTGTACAAGAAGCTTCAGCTTTCTAAGCTGCTATAGTGGTGGCATATGGAGAAACAGATTGTCGTTGCTTTTTGCCATCTGCTCAGTATGCCAGATAGCTTTTATCAGCAGGGAGCTATTATCACCAGTTAAAAGCCATGCTCTCTTTAAATACTCTCTCTCTGGAAAAAAAAAAAAAAAAGAGAGAGAGAGAGAGGAGAGAGAAGTGTAACAACAGAAAGATCCCTTCAGCATTTAAATAAATTTATATATCTTTCTCCTTTTGTTCTTAGGGAAGAGACTCTGTTACATGCCATGCTCTGGGTTACCTGGCCATGCCTGTGAGGGATGATGAAACCTTCTCAGCAGAGCCCATGCAGCCCGCGCAGAGCTTCTGCTGCTCCATGCCAACACCACTCATCTTGAGAAGTGTCTGCACTGGCCTGTACTGTTGCCACTTTATAATTCTGCAGGACATTGTTTTTATAGCCCTCCACTAATCTCTAATTTATGAAGTGACCTGTGCTGAGATCACCATGCAGATACATTTCTGATCCAACCTGTTCTGGAGCTGAAGTTACCAAAAGTGAAAGGCAAGATTTATGCAACTGAAAGGTCATAAATCAGTTCCCTACTCCCTATTCTTATCACAGCAGCTGCAGCAATAACACCAGCTGCAATGAATCTCTCCACAGGTTCTTCTGTGCTGTTTGCCATGAACTCTCCTCTGAAGTCCCACCTGTCACAGCCATGCCTGTCTTCATACTGGGGATCCTAAAGCACTTACCTGCATGCTTTCAGTAAGCCTGTGCGTCCATTCCCTGGGATGCTAAAGTACACTTGAATGTAGCTCTTCCTCTTGCTACTCTACATTTTATCTCCCTTGGGCAGTGCCTGGTAGACTGGGTCCAACAGAACCTCCTTGTACCAGTCACTGACTCCATTTCAACTGAAAATGTTTTTCCCTGGACCAAAAAGTTTTCAGTTTCAGGCAAACATTTGCTTTTCAACTTTGCAGGTTATATTTCTTATGTATTGCCCCACCCTAATTTTTTAACTGAATCCCTGTGCAAACCTTCTCCTACAGGTTTCTTCTTGTTTTCCACATATGTATACTAAAATATGAGTATATGCTATATATCTAAGTATATGTGTGCTTTAGCCTGTGTACCTTTTAGTAGGTAGGTTCTCCAAAGCACCTGCTGTTTCTTTTCCAGTGTTATAAGTGATAGCCCTACCCCATTTGAGGCACTGTACAATTATAAGTAACAGACTTTTGAGTGCAGGCCTGCTGTTGACTGAGATGGATGCCATGGTTACAGAAGACGCAGAGAAGGCAGAGTTGCTGAATGCCTTCTTTGATTCAGTCTTTACTGCTCAGGCCAGCTCTCAGAAGACCCAGACTTCGGAGGTAACAGAGAAAGTGTGAATGAAGGAAGACTTTCCCTTGGAAGTTATGGAACAGTTGAGTAAAATGGATATCTACAAGTCCATAGGTCCCTATGGCATGTGCCTGCAAGTGCTGAGGGAGCTGGCAAAAGTCATTGCTGTGCCTCTCTCCATCATCTTTGAAAAGTCCTAGGGAACAGGCGAAGTGCCCAAGGACTGGAGGAAATTTAACATCACTCCAGTCTTCAAAACGGGCAAGAAGGAGGACCTTGAAAACTGCAGTCTGGTCAGCCATACCTCCATCCTGGAAAGATGATGGAATGGTTCATTCTGGGCATCATCTCAAAGCATCTGGAGGAAAATATAGCTGTCAGAAGTAGTCTACATGGATTCATACTACATGGCATGAACTTAATTCATTCTACAATGACATGACTGGATGGGTAGGTGAGGGGAGGAGGGTGGATGTTGTCTACCTTGACCTCAGCAAGGTTTTTGACACCATCTCCTAAAGCTTAAGAAGTGTGGATTAGATGAATGGACAGAGAGGTGGATTGAAAACTGGCTGAAAGACAGAGCTCAGAGGGTTGTGATTAGTGGCACAAAATCTAGGTGGAGGTCCATAACAAGCGGTGTTCTCCAGGGGTAAGCACTGGGTTCAGTCCTCTCCGATATTTTCATCCATGACCAGGATTAAGAGATGGAATGTGCCCTCAGCAAGTTTGCCAGTGACACAATACTGGGAAGGGGTGGCTGACACGTCAGACGGCTGT
>VXBJ01004833.1:0-21335 GCA_013400055.1 Nycticryphes semicollaris | reverse complement strand
GAGCCAACAATGTGCGCTTTTGGCCAAGAAGACCAATAACATCCTGGGGTGGTGAGTATGGCAAGCAAGTTGAGGGAGGTTATCCTACCCCTCTACTCTGTCCTCATGAGGCTCCATCTGGAGTACTGTTTTCAGCCCTGGGCTCCTCAGTTCAAGAAGGACAAGAAACTGCTGGAGAGAGTAGAACAAAGGACTACAGAGATTATTAGGGGACTATATCTCTCTTACAATNCCAAGAAGACCAATAACATCCTGGGGTGGTGAGTATGGCAAGCAAGTTGAGGGAGGTTATCCTACCCCTCTACTCTGTCCTCATGAGGCTCCATCTGGAGTACTGTTTTCAGCCCTGGGCTCCTCAGTTCAAGAAGGACAAGAAACTGCTGGAGAGAGTAGAACAAAGGACTACAGAGATTATTAGGGGACTATATCTCTCTTACAATGAAAGGCTAAGGGATTTGGGTCTTTTCAGTCTGGAGAGGACAAGACTGAGGAGGGATCTGATCAACACCTATAAATACTTAAAGGGTGGGTGCAAAGAATTGCTGTCTTTTTTCAGTGGTGCTGAGTGAGAGGACAAGAGGTAAGGAGCACAAACTTGTACATAGGAAGTTCCATCTAAACATGAGGAGGAACTTCTTTACTTTGAGGGTGGCAGAGCACTAGAACAGGCTGCTGAGGGAGGTGGTGGATTCTCTGTCCCTGGAGACACTAAAGAACCTCTTGGCCATGTTCCTGTGCAACCTGCTCTAGGTTGACCTGCTTTGGCAGGGGGGGTGGACTAATGATCTCCAGAGGTCCCATCCAACCCCATCTAATGCTGTGATTCTGTGAATGAAAATGATACTAATTATGTAGAAAAAGAAAGACAACCTGGTATTTGCTGAATTTCTGACAAGACCCTCCAGAGATGAATAGGTCTATATTCCAGTCATTTGCTCCTGAAAGATGAGAAGCTAGACAAAAAAACCAAAACAATGGAGTGTGCAGGTGTTCATTGCTCCTTGTCCTAACAATCAAAGCATGGAAAACAAATATATTCCCTTTGTCTTTGTATAAATGTTTCATTTAGTTTCTTGTACTTGTAGACCAGTCTTCATTCAGCTATTTTCTTTTAGGGTGCCCTGTACTGGGCAGTAGAAAGCAGTCTTCTCTTTTTTACATCTTTTTATGGTGTGCAGATTTTAAAGAGTAGGGAAGATGAGAGTTAATGTTTTCTGAGCAAAAGTTAGCTACAAGGTATACAATACTGCTTGAACATATGAATGAGGCAGCTTCCAGTGACATATTTCAGAACATAATGAAGAGTGTAAGAATGAAGAGCTAAAAATGGCATTTAGTCGGGTAGAAGGTGGAAGAGACGATGGATATGTCATGAATGATGGGCCTAGATGAAGAGAATGAAAGACTAAGAAAAAGTTGGTATGGTTTTATTTGTTGGCTTTTTTTTTGGAGAACAGTGGTAGTTGCTTTGATCTTATCTATGTGAATTGGACCACTGGAGACCTCTTATAGTGTTTGTAAGTTTGTTTTTTTTTTTTTTTTTAAAAAACCCCTGTTTGAACACTCATCAAAGGAAGTTACACCATGCAGCCAAAGTGAATTTCTGTATTAATTGAAATCAGATGGACAATTCAGTTATCATAGCCCTGTCCCCAATGGAACTGCTCTCCCTGCTAACACAAACTGTAATAAGTACTTTGCAGAGATTTATTTTTGATTGGTCTCCTCTGTTCCAGGAATGTCATCATTGAGGATTAGTGAAGACTTAAGAAAATATATATTTATTAGAAACATACTTCTATGATATAATATTTTTTGTGATTTTACTCCCAGTTATTTTTACATTATGGATATTTTGGTGTGGTTACTTATTACTAAACTTTTAAAAGAGCAACAGTAATTGCCAAAAGTGATATGAATCTTAAGTATACTGACATTAAAATAATATGTCACTGAGTTTAGAAATTTGTCCAGTTTGGAGTATTTGTGATTCTGCCTGTGATGGATATGAAAATGACTTTGGGGCAGCTGATTTAGGGAATCAGGACTTGGCTTTCATGGGGCAGATTCGGTTGATAGTTTTATAGTCTTCAGTCAGACAATAGGTGGCTGATCTAAATATAATCTTGTTAATTTTCTGCTCATCTCACCAGACATAATTTATAACATATGACTACCATAGTGAGAATGACACTGAAACAAAACTTTCTCTTGTGAATATGGAAACCTGGTGTTTGACCCTGATTTAACTAAATGACATCAATGCCTTTTCCAGTATTAATAATTCTGTGAACCTATTTCTTTTACTTTGCAAGCTGTAGTGGAAATAGCAAATGCCTAATCTGGCTGTTTAGCTAAGACAAGCATTTCTTGGTTACATCACTGTTTGCTATTCTGGAGAACCTCTAACCTTGGCTAACCAGTCTTGGTAATTTATTTTGGTGTTTTCCTTGAGGGTGCTACCAACATATGAGCTGTATTTTCCTCTTGTTTGTAGTTGCTGGTCATGCAAGGCAGACAGAAATAAAAATTAAATACCACCCTGCCTTGTATCAGTACTGTGTTTGTCAGCTCTGTTTTCCTACTGTACATACCCCTGCTACTTCCCATCATCTGTTGATAAGAGCTGCAAGGTAACTGTTGGTTATAGGGCCATATGAGAGAGTCTCTCCATACGGTCTCTAAGAAAAAGCTGTTTGGCATCAGTGGCACAATGTTGTTTCATTCCTGGGATCCTGTTTTCTCATTCTGCTAATCATAAGATTATATATAGAACTGTCTTTAGAGGCCATCACACCCACACATATTTAACTATTATTTTGAGTATTACAATTGCAGTAACTATTATTGCATGATTTTTTTCCTCTTGCCTTACAGTCTGATTTTAATCTCTTTGTTTCCATTGACAATTCCTTTTTTTCAAGTTATACTAACTCAAGAGATGCCAGAGATGGTCACACTATGCAAAACAAACTGAAATATGGCAGTGTTCCCTCCTCCTATGAGTGAGCAGTAATGATGAAAGCAGATCCCTATTCCACTCCATGCTCTTCCCAAATCATAGAATCATGGAATCGTTTAGGTTGGCAAAGAGCCTTATGATCAAGTCCAACAAATGCTGAGCTTTCTCCTGAACCTCTGTGCTGGTTTGCAGCTGTGCCAGCAACCATGGTCACAGTGCCACTAGGCAACTGGAACAGCATTTTGGGGCTCACAACTCAGGTCAATTTAGGACAGGCCATTCAGGTTTATCGTGCCAAACATTGTCTCTTTTTCTGCTAGCATAAAGAACATGTTTTTTCAATAAAGTATTTATAAGACAGGCTAGATTTGTTCTTCACATGAGACAGTAAAATATTAATCCTGTCTCTGTGCTGTCAGAGTTGAATGTGGCTGTCAAAATCCTTCAGGCAGCGCTGAGGAGAGGGCTGACGCAGAGTCTGACTGCGTGACAGGGAGCCCCGCTGCCCTGTGCTGGCCTGGTCCCAGCAAGGGCTTTCCACACTCTCACCAGTGTGTTTTGCAGCCGCTTATGTTCCCATTTGTGCTTGTGTCCCTCTAAGGATGGGAATTGTTTTATTGAGCAGTTTGTCCTAATGAAGCTTTAGTAAAATTGCAGCTAATCTAATGTATTCTTTCTGCTTGGCCTGGTTCTGATGTGCCATGATACCTTTTTGTTCCATCTAAACAGCAGTGGTGAAACACAGGGAGAGGTGGTGTTTATGGCAGCATCCTTGTCTTTGGGTACTTTACATGAGCAGTGCCAGATGTCCCTTGCTGCTTCCATCCAGCCCTGCTGTTATGTCTCTGCAGTGCTACATTTAAGTCTGTATTTTATATATGTGTCCTACAAAGGAGGAAAAACAGTCACTTAGCTTGTTGTTTTTTTTTCGGCAAAGACATGATAGGGTTACTGCTCAAACTAAACCCTGAAGCTCCTTCAGGAATGGTAAGTGTTGGTTTTGGAACCCAAGACAAGAGTTCTGTTCTTTTTAGAGAAATTTCTTAGGTTTGGAGAATGGAGATAGTTAAGTGGAAAAAGGAATTACTATCCACATAACATTAACACGTGTAAGTCCATGTAAGGATCCAGTCTGCTCAAACAGATGTCAATATTAGCACCACCACATCTATCCAGATAAACCTCTGGTGATTTCTCAGTACGTCTGGCAAACTTTGCTATGCTGTTGCTGTTTTCAGATTTTAGCAATGCCATTCTGCAAAGCAACTTTTGGGCTGTGAAAGGGGAGGGCTTGCTCTGATCATAAGGCTATAATCAATTTCTGCTGCTGTTGTGGGTCTGACTGAGCTTTTGACTAGAGATTTTCAGGGAAGATATTTTAAAAATGTCTGAATAAGAGGCTTGAAAAGATGAAAACTCTTCACAAGAGTTGAAGAAAGAATGGGATGGGTCAGAGGAAAATAAGTTGAAGAAGAAGCAGTAGAGATGATTTGCTAAGGGTTATGGAGAGGATTAAAATTAATTTTCAAACAATATCGTAACAAAAACCTTCCAGATATTAAAGAGTTTTTCTTCAATGGACTGGTGTGTCCTTGAGGGAGCAGCAAAGAAAGCAAGACCTTGTGAGATCCTAAAACTCATTGGAACACATGTCAAAGTACAAGAGCTAGTACTGTGGTGTCTGCTTACCCTGTCCAATGAGTGGGGACACCTGAGGGAGCAGTGCTTCATGTTTGGGTGTCAGGGAGCAATGACCCACCATTGCCTGCTTCCAGGATAGTACTCTGAAGAGTCCTTCTGGGTCTATTTTAGCCTTTCTGTTTTGGTAGGTTCTGTGGCTTCATTGCAATAGTGATGTCCTGTGCCATAAATCTAGCTCAATGCTGCAACCAGAAGCAGGCTGGTAGGAAAGCTCAGTTTCTGCTGAGGGGGAAGTTTCTAGAAGCAACATTTATTTGACCAGATTTTCAAAAGGATTTGGCATACACCCTGCTCAGGTCACCCACACCTACAGATATCAGCTATATTTGCTGAACCTGACTGACAAGGAGATCCTGGGGTCCTATGTTCTCTCTATTTCAGCGCTGCAAGCCATCATCCTTGGACTGACGTCTCACCATCTTGTGTCTTCTTCACAGTTTTCACCTCTTTGTCAGTAGGTCTGCCTTTGCTTAAACCCTAGGCTTTCCTGAATTTCACCCTCCTTCTCCCTGCACAGGTAGGAAAGCTGTTTTCTGTTTAATATAAAAGCTGAGAAAAGCATATTTGAATGATGAAAAAACATTAAGAAAATAAAAAAATACTTAGGAAAAAACAAGAGTTATGGTTTCTGAGTGTAGGGGGTAGAAGAGAAGCAGATGATCCTATGAACTGTTATTGTTTCCTTTACTCTTTTGTTCTGATAATTATAGGAATAAGCAGCCAGAAATAATTCTGATCCAAGTTGTTGTGCTAGAGTCTATAGCTGCCCAACTGAAGTTATAAAAATGCCTCAGTGAATTTATGGGACCAGAATTTTATACTGTGGAAGAGACTGTCCAGACCTTCAGCCTTATGGCTGTGATGGATGCAGGTCAGGACACCTGCACACAACTGATCATCAAATTGGTTGCAAGGAGTTTCTCAGTGGTTGTCACCTTGGCACATGCTATTCTTCTTTTCTGAGCAGTACACGTGTAGCCCTTTCCAATACAAATGTATGGAGTATCAAACCTGGAAAGGTCCAGAGTTAAAAGCAATGTGGTCTGGAAGACTGGCCCAACCAACCCTTAACTGCGTCCCCTGCAATCTCACTCACTGTGGGTCAGTAGAAGCTCCAGGCGTTAACCCACAGCACATAGCTACTGCTACAGATTTAGAGTAATATTACTCCCCATGTTCATTTAATTATTGGCTTGTTTTGTTTAAAGAAATATCCTGGATTTTTCATCAAGGTAATTCAATTTTCTGGTGCCACCACTTCGGTATTTCAGTTAATTGCTATGGAGAGAGACTCCACCTGAGATTTATTTATGCTGTGATTAAAAATTACTATTGAATTGGTCATTTAGTAGTGATGATTAACACCATCAGGTTTTTGTTTATCCAAAACTTCAGGTGCTTCAATAAAGCTCAAAGACTGTGGCTTGTTTTTTTGTCAGCTCTGTGCCTTGGGCCAGATGGTGGGTGCGAATGCCCATGCTGTTGGTCCAGAAAGCTGTGGTGGATGAATGCAGTTCCTCTTCAAAATCACTGCAAACCAGCCAGTTCAGATGACAGGCTGTGGAGCTGCTTTCTGCTTAAATTAAGCTGTGATCCTTAACCTTTCTAGTTTTCATCCTCATTTCCAACCCCACATGCCCTACTTTGCATCACCTCAAGAGTCAGTTACTTTCTGGGTGCTTTCTTCTTAAACTGTCTCACACTTTTCTCTAATTAAATTTTGCTGCCAGCATCCTTCCTGACTGCAATAATTGTGAGAACATTAGGCAGCTTCTTGACCAAGGAAGCACTTGTTTGCATTAATCTGTGCATAGTTATTCCTTATTAGGTAGTGATTAATGATCTTACACATACATAGGACCTGAATTTGAGAATACACTCCTTTTGGTTCTGATATTGCTCCTTTGCAACTCTTGGATGAAACTTACTGAAAAAGACCTCCATACAAGTGAGAGGCATTTTGTGATTCCTTCAGGAGAGACTTGAAGACAATATTAATTTTCCTCATTAATTTTTAAATCAGCTTTTGACTTCCCTCACTTACTGTGCTAAAATTTTCCTTTGGACATGAGAACACTTGCAAGCTTACATTTCGGGCACGTGACTTCTTGGTGGTAGCTCTGCCTACAGATCATAGTCTGAAGCTTCCATATTTCTTCCCTTAATGTGACACAAACATATTTAGTGTGACTGAAGTGTTGAGGCATGTCCAGAGAGTTCAGGATCAGAAGCTGGAAAATGAGTGTCATGGAGTGTTCCTGGTGGTATGTCTCACCTCCGGGCACTGATAATGGCATGTTTTCTTTTTCTTCAACCCCCATGAAATATTTGACACTTTTTCCCGAGATCAGACACCACAGATGAAACATCTTTTTTGTACCTTTTTTTCCTGGACAGTCATGAGTTCTACAAGAATTCAGGGAGGTGCCCCCAGTAATCACAGACAACTGTATTTCCTTGCTAATAACTGCCCACTAATGTGCTAAAAATGCATTTGGACATAAATAGTAAGTGGCATAGAAGCTTTCTAAAACAAGCTCTGGCCTCGGTGATACTAGCACCCATGGAACCTGGGTATGGATAAGTAGAGAAATGCCACTTTCCTTCTGAGTCCCTTAATATTTCTGCACAGAAGACATGGACTGTCCCATTTTCCTTTAGTAAATTATGGCTGGTGATAACTTTGATACATATTTCAATGATAATTTGCCATACCAATTAATACCATGAACTTGTAATGTGTCAGTGATACCTGTGACTGTCAAATAACACACACTAATATCTATGGGTTGTTTTTTTTTTTCCTGCTAAGTACAATGCAGATTTATTTTCACAAAAGAACAAAAAATTCACAGCAACTTACTTGGTCTGCATGAATTCAAGTGTTTCAGACGGTAAAAAAGAAGCCAGTCCAAGATCAAATGGACTTAGACTGGATGTTATGAACTCATCCTAGAGGTCAGCAGTGCTCCTACAAACTATCCTGGTGTGGGATGGTGCTGCGGTGCTCCCTTGTCATGACTGGAGGCACTGGCTGAGCTGTACATCTCTGTGGCTTGGTGTCCCCAAAAGGTCAGGTGAACTGGGCCTAGTAATAGTTAAGGGCTTTTGCTATGAAATGAATCCATTTTAAAGGGAAGGTGGTAGAGCTGGAGGAGCTGAAGAGAGGCTTGTTTAAAAGCTGTAGACTGTCAAATTATACTAAGTAGTTAAATAGCCTTACTTCACCATTTCCTGCACGCTTTAATTAAAGAATGGATAGAGTGATAGCATCAGCTGCCATATCATGGTGTGTGAGCTACTTCTGGGACTCTGAGGGGTTTTCTAGAAGAAAACAGTTATCAATATTTAATGTCACGTCTTGGGCTTTGACGAGATTTCCAAGGAGGAAATTGTTGCCCTTCTCCCTCAGCTGTTTTCTTTGAGAAGTTTCCCATCCCTTTTGCTTTTTAGCTAATTAGAAGCATTGCTAGGAGTCTGTTGAAACCTCACTGATGAGCAGTGGTGTGGTCAGAGAGATTGATAACTGTTTCCCAGGATGAGGTGGCTCATGGAGTCCCAGAAACATTTCTTCCCCTGTAGCAACACTTTGTGAAAATCAGTGCATGCAGAAAAGAAGCAGAAAAAGATAAGCAGGAGTGTACCCCCACCTCCTATAACAGAAGGAATATAGACCAGACAAGTAGAAGTAAGGTGGCCCTGAAAACAAATTAGAGGAGGCTTTTGGGCTCAGCATTGCCAGATGGGAAGTTGGAGCTGTAAAGCAGCTGGTTGATGCTTGTTGCCTTAGATGTTTATCAGGACTTTCTACATTTTCCATAACAAACTTGGATTGCATGAGGGAATTCATCAGTTTTTCCTCCCAAATAAGCAATGTCTCCTATTTAGTGATGTCCAATGGCCTAAAAATAGCAATGTGAAGTCAGGCGTGGGGTGTAGTGGGGAGGCTTTGGATTGAGCTCTGTAAAACAGGCAAAACACTCACTTGCCTAGTCTCTTTAGAATAAATGAAAATTAATAATTAAGCCAGGCACTCTTGTTCGGCTCCCTCAGTTTGAAGCACAATATCTTTCTCAGAGCTGCTTGTGCTGTGGAACCCAGTGTGGAGCACAGCTGGTGCATCGGGTGATGTTGGTCCATCTCAGGGTCTCAGTACTTGGACCAAAGCACCCAGTGGCTGTGGCAGATGTTTCTTGTTGCATCACAGTACGGTACCATCAAGTGTTTGGTGTGTTGTTAACCCTGTGTGAGTTGACTCACACAAAAGTGGAGGGAACCTGTGGGGGGTGTGTGGATGCTGTATGGAGGCAACGTGCATGGGCTGGGGTCGCTTATTCTCCTCGGTGTTAATCCCACCAGTCCTCACCCTTGCCAGTCTGCTAGATAGGAGGAAGGGTGAGGGGGGTTTCAGCTTTTAACTTCTACAAAATTCCCTCTTTGACAGTTACCATCTGTCAGATTGTGCCAGTTACCAATTGTGCCGAAGTGCTGACCTGCCCTCCAAGAGCGGCATAGACTTGACAGACAAGAAAAGAGAGAGAATCTTGGTCAATTTTGGAGTCTATGGATTTTTCTTGTGACTCTAAAATATTTAATGTGGTAGCTCATAGTGTATATGGGCCTCATGTCTCATCCATGCTGTAACTTACAGCCCAAAGAATTTCCATTTGATAACTGAAACCACATGTGAAAGCCTGTAATTACATCCCTGTAATCTAAAAATGAACTAGGTATGTATAACATAAACTTTTCAAATTTTGCTGAAAATACACTGCTTCTGGCTTGAGTTTTCTTATGCTAAAACTTTAGTTCTGAGACATTTTTTCAGCCAAAACTTCTCTAATCTATTAAAAATTTGTTTTAATATTGGAAATGTTGGGTAAACCTGAAGGCAAATAACACTACAGTGCTGTGTTATATTAGATATTGAAAAAGATTTTTTTATAGTTTTATTTTCACATCAGAATTACATGGGAAGTTCTCTATAAGAAAATAGACCTTTTAGTCAAATAGAAAAAAAAAAATATTCAGGGGAAAATTCTACTGTTCTGTCATTGCATGCCTGATATTAGTGGCATTTCTCCAGAATTGTTCCTTTTGTATGACTGTTCCCCAGCCACAAGTACACAATTTACGCTCAGTGCATTTCTAGGGAACACTTTCCAAATGTTACCCATAAATATTGATAATAAAAAAAACTTTCTGGGTTTATAGGGATTAAAAAAAAGACAGCTCTCCTTAGGATTCCATGCAAAAAACTCATGTGTAAGTGGTCAGACACTGTACGTAGCTATTGCAGTTTGCTCACAAGCTTAAACACCTGTTTTCTCTGAAAATCCCCAAATTTTCAAATGGATTCTTGTCACAAAGCCCTTGTTCTCATGTAGCTTATGGGTGACTTTCAGATTCATTCTTAAGCTGAAGGACTTTCTGTTTGAGCCATGCTTTGAGAAATCCAGGCACGTTTAGTGGCTAACAGTATATACAAACAATTGCAGTGTATTAAAGGTAATTTTAGGTATAATTGCTTCAACAAATACATAAATTGATAAAATGCTGGAAATGCAGTGTTTAGGGGTAATTGTTTTCCTGGGCGACTGAACTGATTATTATTGTAGAGTTTAGCTAGCATGTCGTGCAAAAGCTCTGATAAACATGTAGTTGCTGGATGGTTTTTTCAGTTTGATAATCCATCTTTTTGATTATAGTCCCTTATAAATTTTATTACCTTGTGCACTTTGGCTGTATTTGCTGATACTGTGTTTTGGCTCTTCTGATAGTAATAATTTTAAGTTCCTAGGGTTTTTTTTTAATGAAAACTGAGTTACTACAAAGTATTTCCTCTGAGTTAAAACTACTTTAAAAAAAAAAAAATGCATGGGCTTCTCCAGTACCAAACAAAATTATCTTAAAAATGCCCGCAATTTAGGCAACAATCTGTCTTTATGACCTTTCAGCCTGAATTTGTAAGATGTGACACAAACAGCACAGGAGCTAGGCACAAATATAAGGAAGGAGACTGCAAATTTGGAGTGGAAGTGGATCAACAAAAGTGTGGGGTAGGGAGAGAAGTCCTGGAGAACTGTGAGTTATTTCAATAATTGTAATTTCTAATTGTTTTTAGCAGAGATAGCAACATGAATAAAAACACAAGCTTAGTGAAAGAGGTGACCCAATGAAGAAGCAGAGAGTAGTCAGGCTGCACAGCCTAGGCAGTTTTCCTGTGTGGGACAGCACAAGGGGTGAGCATGGAGGATGGGTGATGTGCGGGATGCAATGAGAGACAGAGCTGCCACTTGGCTGTTCAGAGAGATGTGATCATGCTGGTGCAGAGCTGAGCCCTGTCCAGAGCTGCAGGTTGGGCTGAAGGAGGTTTGTGGCTGCTCAAGTGAAGTCCTGTGGGATTTGAGATCCTGGAGGACAGGAAAAATTAGCTCAAGCCTGCTGCTATGTCTCATGCAGATCTCATCACTGTAATGGACAGGTAGGCCACTGAGCCAGTATGAGAGAGGCATTTTCAGCTGTGACTTAAAAAATAAAGTTGTCTTTTAAATACAGTTAGTGAAAGCTGGTAGGGAAAAATGAGAGGATGGGAGATGAAGCAGGATACAGGGAGTGGAGCGGAAGTGGATGAATAGAAAAACAGTTGTTGGGGAATGATGCTGAAGAGCAGACTCTGCTGTGGACAAAGCTGTGGGGTGGGCATTCCCCTGTTGGGTGTGTCTGAATTAACTTGCACTTTTTGTTGAGTTGAACAGAAACACAATCACAGTGTCTGTATCACACTCAAAATAAGTATTGGCTTCCTTTAAAAGTGTATTGAAATGAGCAGAGATTACGGCAATGTCTTGAGTTGTATTTACTGCAAGCAGGTATGTCTTTTTTAATGTGAAGAGTGAGTCTAGTACCGTCATCTCTTCCAAGACGATAACAGGGGGAATGTTACCATGTTGGGTGGCTACGGAGTGCATAGCCTCAGTGGGTAGAGCCCAGAGATAAGCGGGGAGTAGGCAAGAATAGGATGGATCACACTCAGTGAGAGCTTGGAAAAATGATCAGTTTGAAACTGGTATGGAACAAAGCTGAAGACCCAGAGAGCTTTTTATTTTTTGTTGTGCATTTTGGGGCTGTCAAGCTTTCGTGCCCCTAGACTTGCAACAGCCGCTGCTTGCATTCTTCTCCACCGGTTGCTTAGTGAAACAAAACAATGAGATCTTCTCTGTGTGATACTAAGAATGAGTAAGTTTGTTATATATGGTGGAAAGTGTTTCCTGAAAGCTTTTGTGCTTCCCTCTCCTCTGCTGCTCTGTGTGCAGAGTGAAAAACTGATCTGCTGATCTGCTTTCAGATCATCTTGGAAAGTAAAGACAGAGGCAGAATTAAGGGCAAATGCCAGGGGCAGGGAGGGAAGAATATAAAAATCTTAGAAGGAGAGGTGAGGGCCACGGCCAAGTGAAGCTAACAGGGTCTTAGATACAGGAGAAAACAAGCGTCAGCTCCAGCCACATTCCTTCTGCTCCTGAGGCTTTCAGTGCCATGGCTTCAGAGGATGAATGTTTAGCTAGAATAGTGTATTGGAAGGCAGGAGAAAAAGCAAAATAAAAAAGCAAAGTTGTGCAATTTAGATGAATCCCCCAGAGGGCCAAATTCTACAGGTTTTCTTGTTTCCCAGATTTCCTAGTTTAATTGGTAATGAGGAAAGACACTGCAGGGAAGAAGAGGTCCATGGCAATTATGGAAATGTGGCGTTAAAGAAGAAAGTTGGTGTGTCCTTAAAGGAGTAGTGAATAATAAGAGGAAGTTGTTTTTCAAGGACCTTAACACTGAGGTGTTTGATTAGAATCGCTGTGGCAGTCCTAAACCCATGCTGTTTATGCTGGGAAATAGAAATGTGTATGAAATACAATATTGCATATACCTGCCAAGCTTCATTGCTATATATAAGAGAGCTGCATTATAGCTGCTGAAAAAAATAACACCTTTTCTGTTTTCTGACTCTGTGCATTTTAAATTTGTGAACTTTCATGCAGTGTTTTTTTTCTGGCTTGTGAACTTTAACAGCTGAATCTTAATGTTGGTGGTCAAACCCCATGAAAATATAATACATTTTCATGTGTATCTTCTTTTATTCAGCCATATTTACTTGTTTCTCATGTCTTTGTTTGCATCCTTACTCATCTGGCTGCTTCTACTCTAACTTGGACTGTGATTCATATCCGGAGGAGTGAAAATGTTATATGAAGGACAAGTACATTTAAAAACATTTATTCCATACACTGACTATCATAGCCTAGGCTAAACACAAGACAGATCTCATCCTCTGATCTCTGTCTGTGAAACAGGAGCAATAACCCTCATTTTCCCAAGGAGGCTGTGAAAATTACCTGGTATTTCTAAATAGGAATGTTGAATCCCTGTATAAAATCTCAAGGGAGTTCTCTGGTGTCTGGGTGGGCCCTAAATGTCTGTAGGCTCCAAGATATTGGAAATGTTTTCTGCAGAGCCACTATGTCAATGACTGTATAAGTTTTTTAGAAGTAACAAGTACTTTCTAAGAGCCTAGACATTTAATAATACCTTTTTTTCCCTCTTCCTCTCATGGTTATTTTATTGTTTACAGTTCCCCACACAGTCATCTTGAAACCATGTGGCTGTCACTGTGGAGTTCAGATATGTTTGTCTTTATGGAAGCAGAAAACCAGGGAGCCAGCACAATAACATTTGAATCCAGCATTGAGAGTGGTTGCTTGTTTCCTTTCCAAAATGATTTTTCAACAGAGATGGAAAATGTCTGGATTTTGATGACTGCAATTTTATATAATGAAGAAAGCAAAAAGAAGACAAAGAAAAGGAAAATAGAATAGGAAAAATTAATTCATCATAGCACAAAAGAAAGGTATATGATTCTTCCTTCCACTGCTTAGTGTTTTCCACAGAATATTTTGAGTATGGGAAAAATAATTTTCCCATTAACAACAACCCCATTACCTCTGGAATGAGCTAGCTGTGGTAGCAGGTATCTTTGCCTTCCAGTTGTGGATTCCATAAAGCAATTTAATTTAACCTCAGCTGGTTATTAGTCTAGCATTAAAATATTTCTCCACCTCCACACTCTCAACCCATTGCTAAAAGTTGGTGTTCTTCATTACTAGTCTATGTTAAAAAAGAAAGTGCAAGTGTCCAGATGTTGGAAAGCTGCTTCTGGATAAACATCCTACTCTCCCCGACTTTGTGTAGGCATCTGAAGAAGTAAAGGCAGAGTGAAGGTAGCAGTTTTGATGACATTGGCAGCTTGGGCAGCTGAGAGCCACCAGCTGGGGCTATTCTCACATGTCTATAACATTCAGGGGTAGACCCAACCTCTCTTGAGAAGGGAAGCCCTTTCCTTGGGCAGAGAGCACTCGCCTGAGCTTTGGTGACCCATAATGCTTATCACCCAATGCAGCACTTCAGGGTCACATGTGTTCCTAAAGGCTGTTAATAATTGGAAACAAAAAAAAACAACCAAACCCTACTTTTTAAAAATTTGATATGGGTATGTTAACATCACAAATGCTACTTTCCATCCCCTACTACTTCAGCCAAAGGAGAGGTAGGATAGGCACCTAGAGAAAGGCAATAAACTGGGGTTGATTTGAAGGAGAAGGATGGACTAAGAGAGGGGGAGCAGTACAAATACCGGGAATAATGTGCAATACAGAGTGCAATGGCTGGAAACAATTTAGTGGATGAGCAGATTGGGCATGGGAGTGATAGAAGGGTTGTTGGCTGGGTGGTGCTGCAGGAACGGGAGTCCTGAAACCCTCCGGTGTGCATCACCATCCAACAGAAAATTATTGCTGGAGACCCCAGAAGTGGCCTCTGAGAAAGGGAAAACAAGGATTTGCCCCTCATCTGCTCAGACAGTTGTGCACCTGGGATTTTCTCTTGTTTCAATATCCTAGATGCTCGGGGAGGCACTGGAGTGCAGAAGCTGCTCCCACGCAGCCTGTGAGCAGCCCACTTCTCCTGTAGCAGTGCTGCCCTGCCCTTTGAAGCTGTGTGGGAAGCAAGTGACAGCAACAACTTGCTCCTTGATGCTCTTTGATCTATTGCTGCAGCTGAAATACATCCTGGCTGGGCAGGCCCGTGTCAAACTGTCTGCTCCACAAATATTCTTAACATGGTCTTGGACAGGCTCTGGCCCAGTGCTGAAGGCCTCTGAATTGTAGCTGACGCTAGAAATTCCAGGTTTTAATCTTTTCATGAAAGAACAGACTTCACAGATGAAACTGTAAATTTTCCCTTCTACTCTGGAAAAGAAAATAAAGCACGATTTTTATCAGTTCATTGCCTGGGTCACTTCACTAGACCGGGAGGATTCATAATTAATGACCCAGAGCAGGCTTCTTTTTTTTTTTTTTTCCAGTTCATATTTTTGCTTTGAACTCAGTATTTTTCCCCTATTCCAGACAGTGTCATTTACATAATGAACAAATGGCATATTAATCTTTTGATGTGGACTCATGCCGTTTATCAAGTTTCTCAGATTCTTAAACCTGTCTGTCTTGTCATGATTTTAAAGATATTAATCTTCAGCAGAGGAAAACATGATGCTTCCCCCCCTGCATCCTGTAATCCACGTGGAATCACACTACCTACCCATTATAAAATCCTGGTAGGGATAATGTATTATAATTTCCTTATTAGGTAAACTATTGTGTCATGGTGTGTCTAACTGATATTTCATGGCGCATTTACAGATTTTAGTCCCCAGTTAGGGTTTAATTGCTAGCTGATAATTAATTGCACAATAGTTTCCTTGTGAAAAATGCCACCTTTCTGGAAGTGAAAGCAAAGGTTAATGTTCATAGTAAGCAGTACTATAGAATAGTTTGCATTAAACTAGGACAAAATTTTGGCTGCAGCCACAGCTTCTCATTTGTTTGAATTTTTGACTGCTGTTATTAATGGTGCATATAATTCCACAGCATTTTTGGAAACTAATCTCCTTTTTCTGTGATGGGATACCTCCATGTTGTCCTCAGGAAAGCATATTTCCTTCTTTTTGGACAAACATGCCTCTGTTTCAGTGACCTGAGCGGCATACATCTTTTTTAAGAAAAGAAATGTGTGCTGTGTCTGGTTGTCGTGGCAGTAGCCAACTGCCTGTTGGGTCTGGGGTAGGTGAGCGCGTCCTCCATGCCAGCAGGAATAAACACCTTTTGGTGACTAAGGCAAAATCTCAGTTTTCTGGAGGTTCAGATCAGGTTTTGGTGTAGATTCATACTATGCAGTTACTCTCTGGCCTTCACTCAGGTATCCTAAGACAGTGACTTGTTGCCTTTGCCTGCAGGCTATAGAGGATATCAAGGAAAAACAAAAGAAAGAAGGACTTTATCTTGCCTCCAGCACACATGGGCAAATACCTTCTACAAGTAGCTCTTCTCCATTACATGTCTCAGGAAAACAGGTGAGTCTGACTATGCAAGGCCATCAGGGAGCAGAAAAGAAGGAGACATAATGTGACGCTCTTAGCATTTTGCCAAAGCAGAAGGGAGGTGGAGCCCAAGAGCTGTCACTGTTCCCAAAACTGGTGATCGACCTAGTCAAGACAGTCCTTTGCCAACAACAGTGGATCCTGCAATATTTCTTCAGAGTACAGACTTGTCTGCCAGATACCATCTAGTGGCTCAGCTTCCTTCTGTCCTCGGGCACATAGTGCTCATCTTGTGTCATGGGAAACACAGACTGCTGAGGTGTCTCATCTGTAACTCTCTTAATTGCAAATTTTGTTAAGAGTATTCACATAAATTTCTGCTTCTAAAAATCTTGCACTTATTTGTTTATTTTTTTTTCCTCCTTTCCAGCAAGCTGTTTAAAATTACCCTTGTAGGTCAATTGCCCTCATGAATTCTTAAGCTTGGTTTGTTTTTACGGGTGTTTAAGGTTTGATCTTTAATTCCAGGCATTGCATCGCTATGGACAATGAATAGTGGAGACTCGGTGATTTTCATATTCTTAATGTAAGCTTTTCTCTCCGTATATTGCCTTTTCTCTCCATATATTGCCTACTAATTCCTATCCTTCCCTCTTCACACTCATGGACACACTTGGCCTATCTGCAGGAGGCAGGGCTATGGGACCAGTGGGCTATTTAATTGTCTGTGTGCATTGTTCAAAGGACAAATATTTCACCCATTTCCTGCAGAAAAGCCAGTGTTGTGAGAGTTTTCTTTAGCTGCTTTTCTGTATCACTAGTTCATTACATGCAAAGGATCCTACAGTTTTGAACTAAGGAAATGCAATTGCTCTAGCACATGTGAAAGCAATCCTATCATAATATTTTTAGTGCTGGATTATCTCAGTTCTTCATTAACACCCTACCCTTTTTAATCTTTCAAGCAAAACATTGCCTTAAACTAAAGGTCCACCTAACAAATCAAGGTGAGAAGTGTGGGATATTTACTTCTGCCACCTAAACAGGCTGAGTTATAGATAGACATGGTCTTGCTGCCTGAGTACAATGGTCTTCGCAGCTGATGTGACCTACTCAACTATAGACAGGCTGATAAAACTAGAGCTGGTGAGTGCCAGTATGGACTTGCGTATGGGTTGGTGGATGGACATAAAAAATACTCAATGAAAAAAATTAATTCCAGTATTTAAAGGTCTTAGAGCTACTGCAAAGATTAAGAAAATATTTTCTAAAAGCCCTGACTTAGGACTAGATGTTGGTTTGTTTCCTTACAGCAGAGATGATTTTAGGATTGAGAATGAAGAATTTGATAGCTGCTTTGTACAAAGGAAGGTAAAAATTTGTTGGGGTTTATATCTGAATATTTCAGAGACTGGATTGTGGCTGAGTCTCCTACATCTGTATTTACATTCATCAAATGGCTGTGACATACTTGAGCAGTCCAATCAGACATAGGTCTGCTGAAATGTCTGAATTACATCGAAATAATTGAGCACAGCAGACCAGTTAGGATGCATACCTGTCATGTGATGTTTGGAGGTTAAAGAAACCCATGACCATAGGGTTTGTTAAGTTCTTCAGGTCTCTGTATGGCTGCAGAACTCCTGATGCCCTCCTTGAATCTTGTAACATCCTGATTAAAATTAACCTCATGTTAATTTTTGTATATTAAGGTAATTCTTTAAATTTTTGCTTCGAAATGTTTGTTATTTTTTCTTCTGAAAGTCCTGGGTGAAGAATATATTTTTATTTGTACAATATTTTTCTTAGCTGCTGCAGCAGAATCCTGTGTTTATTGAAATAGAAGCAAATGTTTATCACAAAGCTAATGTTTGTTGGTGTGGGGTTTTTTTGGGTTTGTTTCCGCCTACCCCCCCCCCACCCCGGGGAATCCAGATGCCTTTTTTTACCACTGAATATCATCACACAGATTTTGTGCCATCCAGATGATTCTGACTAAAATATCTTAACTTCCAAGGTAGTCTTTTATCTCTTTTGGCAAATCTTAATATCCAAAACTGGGGAGTTTCTGTAGACAAGATTCTCTGTCTCTGAAAAAGCAGACCTATGTCTGTTTTCTTGGCGCTCAGAGGATACCTGTGGCATTTGTGGAGGCCAGAGCAAAAGCAAGGGCTGAGGATATAGTCAGAAGCCTCTGTCCTTTTCCTTCTCAGGCAGCCCTTCTTTGCAGCAGAATGAGGTGTGTAAGAGAAGGCTGCCTTGCAAGGGAAGCCTTCAGGGACCAGTCTCTTGGTGCCTTTGCTGCTTTGCTGTGTCTCAAGGTTGCCTTGCCCACAGGCACCCTGTGCTTCTCCTCAGAGTTCCAGAAGATGTGGAAAGTAAGGCTCTGGCATGGCAGTAGTTAAAAAATAACAGCTTCCATGGGATACACTAATTATTGGCACCTTGTCAGTAAATGTTACCATTGAAAATGTTCCTGTTAAAGTAACTTCTTCCACCAAAGTAACTTCTTCCACAGTAAGTATGGTAATATGATATATGAGTGTCTTTTTTTTTTTTCTTTCTGGACATAATCCAGCCATTTTCATAGGTGCCTGAACTCAGCCCTCTCTCTCCCCCTTGCCTGTCTCTTGCTGACAGTAAGTCCCACATGTTTTACTTTTCTCTCGTCCTGTGCTGAATATGTTCACACTTGGAGAAAGTTAGGTTCTTTTTCTAGCTGAATGCCTGGGCCCAGGGAATTAGCTTTGTGTCCTGAAGCAGGTTCGGTTGAGGGAAGGTGCAGAGTTGTTACTTGTCATTCATTCCTCACTTGGATGAAGTCAACAGCATTCTCTTCGACATGGTGGTCCCAGCATTGGGACTGTGTTTGTTTCAGACTACTTTGTGGTCTGAGGCCCTGGCTCTCTGCCATGATTTTTCATTACTGTTAGAATGGACCAATAATCCTCCCTTATCAAACCTCAGAGAGCATTTAAAGGATTAAATAAGTATTATCTGTGCAGGGTTGGAGACTGTATACACAGAGGTGTGCTAGCAGCTGGTAGCACTGGATCTACTGCATAAACTGAGAAAAGGAAGAAAAGAAGTATTTATTACCTCGATTAAAACAAATATTAAAAAAAAAAAAAAAGAGGCCTCAGGAAAGATAAGGAAGTTAAACACCACCCAGCCATCTGATACTGGCAAGGCAGTGAAGCGTGCAGCCATCCAGTCTTTGGGGCAGCATGTGTCCACGCTACCTGCTGCAAGCAGTGGAAGCCATGAAGGCAGCTCTATGTGAAACCATAAAATATAGACCTGCCGCATGTTGCTGGGTTACCCAGGGGCCCAAGAAGAGCAAGTGGTCAACATGAGGTCCAGGTTTTGGACTGTGGGACTGGGAAGGCTTCTAGCCTGGGAAAAAAGGGCCACCCTTCTCTCCCGGGCAGAAAGGTCCCATTCTGGAACAGGCAAGGTTGCTGACCATAGGATGGGATGCTCCCTCCACTGCTTCTCAGACATCTGAGGGATGATTTGGAACTTACATGTGAACTCTTATAGTATGCTTCTGGCTAGCTTGCAGGTGCATGCTGAGCCCACAGAGCCTTTTTTATCACTGAAATTTAGGCTGGAAAAGGCATAAGTTAAGTCCCTGAGACCTTATTAGATGTGGTTTTAGTATCTCCAAAGTACTTATTATTCACAAACCAACAGAGAGGCTGGGGTCAAGCTCTCATCTCAAAGACAGAAGCCTTGTGTGTAGTGTCTGGGGCATCTGAGCATCTGTGTCTGTGGCCAAAATCTGACCTAGTGTGAATGGCACGACTGTAGCATAACTGGTTTTTATATGTTATACACAGACTTGACTTCACATAGGAGTAATGGCAATTCATGAGGAAATCTTTGTTAAAACAGCCTTCCTTGTCTTGCTGATGAGGCCACAAGGTTGCGCAATTGCCACTGGTGCTGAGAAAGTACCTGTGTCTCTGTGTCTTTGTCCTGCCCTCGAGAGACTCCAGGCTGGTTGTTCAAGGCATGGCCACCAGCTCTGGGGCTGGCAGGTGCTTTGCCTTGCTATTCAACATGCTGATTACTTGCTGGCTTTCCTGCACAGGGCTTACGTGGTACAGAGGACTTCGTCCCAGCTGTCTACGTCAAAAGGGAATTAAATTTCAGTGCAAACACAGGTTGCATAGTTGAGCTCTTAAGCCTACAACAAATCATGCAGTTTAATCTGCTGCTGCTGTAGACAAGCTATCCTTGTTAAACAGTTTAAATTTAGCTGGTAGAGCCCTTGAGAGATTATTTTTGGTACACATCCTGTTTACTGATCTTCAATAATCGTGTTATCTATTAATTCTGTTGTTTAAAAGCACATGCCTACACCTTGTACTGTGTTGCTAATTTGTCTCTCTGCTATATGAAGCAGAGACCCGAGGAAATTAGAAAATTACTCTGACTGTTTCTGCCAGTTCTCAGATCAGATCTGCATGGAGAGGCTGAAATCTGGCTGACCTTTTCTTCACTCTGAGTTTACAAACATAAGGAAGAAGTTTGCTTACTGCAGATATGAGTTTGCTGGAAGCAATTGCAAATGTCAGCAGTCTGAGCTCCCTCACCATGGCTGCTCAGAAGTACCATGCTGTTGAGTGGCAGAGGCAGTGCTCAAACTGCGCTGGTCAGGAGCACAGCTCTCCCTGCTCTTCATCCCCTGCTGTATCCCCCTTACATGAAAGGACTTCTTGCTGGAGGTAGTCCAGTGCTCTTTTTTAAGTTTTATGCCCTGGAAGGGATTCAAGGTAGTCAAAACATGAAGACCTGGAAAGCAGGTGAGGACGTAGTAAATGCATTACCCAGCACAATTTACTTTGAGGCACTGTTGGGGAGCCCAGTGTTTCTGCTTAGGATTTAGGTGCTATAAGATATCTCTGTGATGGAAAGAGTGTTATTCTTTAACCCTGTGTTCTCGTGTGAAGTAAAACAGGACCAACTTTCTGTTCTGTAATTTTATATCTTAACTAGGCCTCTTCTACCTCTCTGAAATTAACGGCATGTTGTGGAGAAAACTGTTCATTCTCAGAGTGATAAGACCAGTGTTTTACTTCATGCCTACAAATGGTATGCAGAGAGGCTCTTGATTCTACTTATTGCTATAACAACCAAGGTCAGGTAATTTCAGTANGGTCAGCCAATTTCATTATTTGCGCCGTGTGAGAGGGTGGTTGGAGGGTGAGCAACAGAACAGCACAGAGGGATCACACCTGTGGGGAG
>VXBJ01004832.1:34189-58869 GCA_013400055.1 Nycticryphes semicollaris | reverse complement strand
ATAGTATGTGTCAGAAGGGACCTATAAACATCATCCAGTCCAACTCCTCTACGATAAGCAGGAACTTCTTCAAAAAGATATNCCTTCTATCTAGTTTGAATCTACCCTCTTTTAGTTTAAAACCGTTATCCCTTGTCCTATCACTACAAGACTAACTAAAAAGTCTTTCCCCACCTTTCTTATAAGCCTCCTTGAAAGGCTGCCATGAGGTCTCCCTGGAGCCTTTACTTTGCTCCTCCACCTGAGTAGCTTTCTGAGGCATGAAGGATCACACCCTAGAGGCATCAGTCTCCTCTCTATATATCCCCTGCCTATGTCTGATAAATCTGACCCTTCCTATCTGCCCAGGAAAAAAGGGTTTGTGTTGCAGCACAATTACATTTTAATGAGCTGCTTTAAAGTAAATTTTACTTTAAATGCATGGGAGGATAATGTTCTTGGCTTTATCATATATCTACACAGTTCAAAGCGAAAAAGGTGCCTCTCCCACAGGTGCCTCTGTACATCATATTGAGCCTCACCTTCTGATCTGCCTGTGAAGTGAGTTACACTGATCCTGGGCTATCCACTATTAGAGGAAAGCTTGCTAGCGAGTCCTGTCACAGCAGGATCTAGTGCCTGCTATGGAGCTCCTACCAGGCAGGTATTAATCAATCAAGCACAGCAACCCACATTAGTGAGGGAAAAGCTGTTTCACCCAATGACAAATTGCACAGAAGAGAAGAACAGCCCACTGGTAATTGGTTGTAACTAATTAAGTGAGGTGAACACAGAGGCTACTAATGACAGCCAGTTGCTAAACAGCTACGAATGTTAATTGTGAAAGTTTCCGGAGCCTTTTGACATGATCTCTGGCAGGTTATAAGCAAAGTCACCCAGAGGAATAAATTAATTGCAGCTTTGCCGTGTCCAGAAAGAAAACGTGTAGGAAAAAGGCAATGTAGCTGAAAAAATGAAAAGGTGATTATCCAAATTAAATGAATCTTTTTAAAAGGAACAAAGTCAGACAGAATTGGATGATCAGCAGAAATGGGAGCAAGAGTTAGAGGATTTGTTTTAAGAAAGTTCCCTTAAGTAAAAGATGCCTTAAAAACAACAAATGAGCAATATTCAGTTACTCAGTATGGTCCTGGACATCTATCTCCAACAAGAAAGTAATGATTCAGGTTCTACATGCCTACCAGTAAATCACAGGACCAAAGGAACCAATCTTAAAATTAAACATGTTTTTTTAACAGCCAAATTATATTTGAGCTCAAATACAAATAAAATGAGAAACTAGACACTCTAATTATTCATATCTCTGTCTACTTTTCTCCTAGGTGTCTTCCTTCATTCATGCAATATGCTACCCACACATCTGTAAATCTAAGGAGGAGATTCAGTATAATGGAGCAGGGTCACAACCCAAATGTCAGTCTGCCTAAATCCCTTAGCAGCAGGCATTCTGGTATGCACAACACACTCAGGCCTGTTCTCTTTATCAAACTCTTGTCTACTTTCAGCATTTTGCATGCTTACTATTTGAAACATCTCCAATCTTTCCAGTATGGATTCTTTACTTTCAGGTATTCTGGAAATGCATCTATTTCTGTTTGCTTTTGGTGCCCTAACAGATCATATTTTCTGAAATATTTAATACAGTTAGCCCTACAACTCCATTAATGGTCTCAGGTATTTACACTCTTCCAACATGACTTATGTTGTGGCCTCCATGACAATTTAAATAGCAAACCAAGTTAAAATTTAATTACCACTCAAGTTCAAAACATGTCACAACAACTTTCAGTGTAGAATAAATTCTAGTCTATGTTTCACAGTACATAGTCTAATCTGTCACATCATAATAGAGAGAAATCCCTGGAGGACACAGAATTGCAAGTCTAGTTAACCAGAAAAAAAAGCTATGAAACGTAATTGGCCAGATGTAGTCTCTTGACATTCCCTTGTAGGACTGAATTATCTAACATGATGGAGACTGAGGCCAAAAATCAAAGGTGAGCCTGTGTTATTTTTGTTTCCTCCCTTTCTTCCTTCTTGTCACAGCTGAACATAGTTCACCTTCAGCTACATGATATTACATTTACACCCACATTAGGCTCCTAAAGCAGCTGACGTTTCTAAATCACTCAAAAACCTAGCAGCTCCCATTTCAACTAGCACCCTAACTTCAGATAACTATTATTTTGAACTTCTGCCAAAAGCTGTAAGATTTAACTATAAGACAGACACTGAATTTCCTATTACTTACTTGTCTCCTGAAGTGCATGTCATTTTATTTTAAAGTTTTCCCATTACATGTAAGTATACAGTCAGGTATTACATTCTCTGAGGTAGCACCAGTCTAGTAAGGTTACATGACTGCTGTTACTCTTCTTATAAGCAAAATAATTGCCTCCCACTCTTTCAAGTTTATATTGTTTTCATAGAGATTTTTAAACAATTTACAGGTGTCAAACATTTTACCTCTGAGGAAAAATGCTTGTATCCCCCCATCATTTGAAGAAGTGAGGGATCATCACATGACATGAGGATTCGATATGATAATGCAAATCTATCTTTTTCCTCTTAAACCACTCTGCCACTAACTGGGGAATTATCTTGAATATCAGGATCAACAGCTTTTGCTCAGGTTGTTACTGCAGGGAAGTAATGTAAACTCTATTCCAAGTAAAGCAAGGATGATGAATCTCTGGTCTTAATTCTTACAGATAAAATAACTTTTCTTTCAAAATCGGCACACTTTGTATGCTTATCTTTATTAAATGGTATTCTATATTACACAGCTGAGAATGTCTTCATGACCATCATGGCTTTTAATGAAATCTCATCTATGTAAGCACAGTTTGGAGGTCATCCTGAGCAGCCAATGCACATTATCCACCTACCTAGAATGGAAGATGGTGGTATTTTTTCTGAATTAAAGTTCTTACATGCTGCAATAGCGCTCATTTTCTTATCTGGCTCTGAAGATGATTTGTCACACTGGAGTTGCCCCATTTCCTATAATGTAGTTTTCAGTCAATGTAATTATACTGCCCTCCTGATTCTTGACCAGGTAAATAGCAGCATGATAGTGTACAATACAAAATCTGTGTAAAGACACTGAGAAATTGCTGTAGAAAACTGGTTTGCTCTCTCCAAATCTAATTGCTCTGAAATAATCTTGTTTGTATCATAAGGAGTCAGCAATAATTTTCATTATATGCAACACAGCAAATGTGGGCTCAAATGTTCTTTCTGAGCCTTGTTGACCCAATTCAAAGCAACCTGAGTTTGGGACTGGTCCTTCAGAACTGGTGTTCAGAGCAGTGAGAGCAGGCTCATTTGGAGTGGACGATGCATTATCATGATGCCTGGGAACTCACAAGACTTTCCATGGCTAAGTAGAGCTAGTGGGTTAACACATCACCTGGCACATCCAGACAGACTGTCTGAAAACGCACAACATAATCAGCAGAAAGGTGAGTGACAAGGCACCCACACAAGCCTCACCTTTGACTTCCAGCACCTCCATGGTACCTGAGGGTAGAGGGCGACACCCACTGTGAGCTGAAGAGTCTCTTCTGCAAATCATCTGGACACATGAAATAATGCAATAAATTGGCCTGTGAGCCACCCAGGGAATGATATCCAGTGAATTTGATTGTTCTAGCTGGCTGACTTTTAACTGAAATATAGCGAGGAAACCGTCTGAATGAAGTGTGCTCTGCCACGCGTCGTTAGGCAGCAGAGTACCTCTAGCACAGAGAACCCATAACTGATTCCATAGGCTATCAGTGGCTTAAGCAATTGCCCCATGCGTGTTTCCAATGTATGTGCTCTGGCCTATAGGAGGGGCTGAGTTCAAACTTCACCTTTTGTTTTTATTTTCCACAAGAGGATAGTGGCTTTTCATTTACCAAATTAATCTACTCCATGAAATTTATAAGAATCTGGTGGTTTTGCCTATAATTATACCGCTAATCTAAAGAGGAACAGAGGACAGGATTAAAATCTGGCACATGTTCATTCATTCTGTTTAATTATCAAGACATTATCTGGCACACTTTTTTTCTGGTGGCAAATAACTTTTACCAGGAAAAATTTGTGCACCACTTTGGGAAGAAGCAATTCCAAAATATAGTAAAGGGACAAATAAAAGAGAGTTTAGCCATGTGAACATGAGTTTTGATCTGGTATAAGTTTTGATCTGTCACCCTCAGCACTGAGTAAGAAGTAGTTCATCTGTAAGCTTACATGTGTTTTCCAGTTATGAGTCAGTCTTACAAATGACAACACTTCCCTTTACAAACCTCTCTTATGGCCTTAGTTTAACATTGTCTTTAACCCACCACAAAGCCTATTTAACAACTGCGTGCACAGATATCAATGTTGAAGATAAGACCCAGACAAAACTTTAATACCTGTGACAATTCTTGCTACTTCTTGACAGAGGAACCCAGACATCATAACTGAACCCAGATTTGCTAAAGATTGCAGGCATATTGTCAAGGATTCAGCCCAGACTACAGTCTGCAGCCTTAACCTCAAGAAATCTTTGTTCAGCAATGAAAACTAGAGTAACCCCTTATCAATCATTACAGTTTTGTGAAGAGAAGTGTTGGAACTGTCAGAAATCTGAGAACCTTTCATCTATTTCTTCTGCAGCCAAGTAGATAAAATTTGAGGCATATTAGAAAGCTGATTTTTAAGCAAGTAACTACATGCACAGTAGCTGCATCAGGAAAGGCTGTAACAGCTGGAAGTCAGGACAAATGTGAGCAAACTTCCACAAGTTTTTTGCCTTATTCTTGTCCGTTTCCTTCTCCAGCCGTGATTCCCATCCAGCTTGCTGACACCAGCAGAGTGGAAGGATGGGTTAAATGCTGAAATACTGATGGCTTTTTAGCAGCATGGGAGAAAGAACAAGAAAGTCAATACCAATCTTGTAAAGATTCTGACCTAGTTGCAGCCTGTGAGCATATAATTGTACTTGCCAATAATATCTGTCTGATTCATACTCTTGAAAAGTTCATTTTTTCAGAGATCTCCTAGATCAGTCTTAAAAGGTACTTAAAGTATTATATGACGTATTACCTTCAAGAACATGATGCAGAACAAGCTCATCATTGATTTTTGTTTCACTGTTTCTTTCTGTTCAAATGTTTGTGCAGCTAAAAATAGTTTAACTACTACTCAGGTCAGTCAGGGAGAGAACTTTAACTACTTTCCATCTTCAGTAATTCAGGGCATTTTTCTCATCATTTCCTCTTTATCTTGTATTTGGATGCATTCATAGATACACATCCTGTCTTGTGATTAGCAGCACTCCCCAGCCCTGATTTACTTCTGAGGGAAACATTTCTTACAGATTCTGGAAAGGGTTAGCATGCAAGGAAATCAATAAAAGTTAAGACACAGTCATATTCAACAAGGAAGGCCTCAAATGAAGTTTTTCCTAAGTTCTTTCCTCCAGGGACCACTAAAAATTAGGTTTGAAAATTGTACCCACCACTAAAATCTCCCAGAGCACAACAGAAATTCTCTGATACACAGAACGTAACCTTGTAGAGACTTATGGCAAAAATATTAAAGAAGACACAAGTGAAGAATGGTGGCAATGCTTATGACTACCAGAAGAAACATGGCTCCCAGGACACCACTCCTAGGAGCAAAACTGGGGGAAGTTCTGGTTTTTGTCACAATTGCCAGGCCAGTGCTCCTGATGATCACATAGGCCCTGCAATCCACACACCGGGAGAATATCTAGAAGGCTATAGCACATCACACATACCTGTCTTCATGTTAGACCAGCAGGAACAGACTTCTCAAACATATTTCACACAAGGAAAAACAGTCAATGGACAGCAATGTCATGTAAGATTCATGAAAGCCGAAGTAAGAACAAAGCCAATGCAAAAAGATTTCTTCATAGTAACTGATGGTTTGTATGGGATATAAAAGGAATGTCCAAAAAGTAGCTTGGTGTCTCCTATCAAGAACATCCACAAAAATCTGATAAAGACATGATAGGCACTATTTCTTGCCCTTTGTGTCCAGAACACATGGACTCACACATTTTGAAGTTTATGCATTTATAAGTGTTGGAGAGTGAATGCATAAAATCAACTTGCTTAAAGACTTTGTAAATAAATATCACATTCCTCTTCCAAAAGATATTGCACTGCTTTTTGTTGTGTTAATTTCCTTGCAGGTAAGAGTCGCCTGCACACCTGTGATCCTTCTGCAATTAGGTTTGAAAATGCTAACCAGGAAGACTAGAGAAAATGGCTTCACAGCAATGCAGAGCCTGTTCATTGTGTACAAAGAATGATACTGCCTTCTCCCCATCACCTGTAGGGGTGCAACACCACAGGAGTTGAGAAAAAGAGTAGGTCCTGAGGCTGGTTATTCTCAAGTTTGGCCTGCACTGACCTCCTAAATTTCAGGAAGACATCCCTGCTCCTTTAATCTATCCTGCCACTTTAGGATAAAATCTGAGTGCAAAACCCGTGGTCTAAATTCTCTTGTGGTAACTTTTCTTCCTTACAGAGAGGAACATGCAGTGCTGAGGCCTGTACTTGCTCCTTCTTACACCTAGCAACAACCTTAGCAGAAAACGCCCTACAAACATCTGCTTTTTGTACTCCTAGTCTGGGGGGAGTTTTGTCAATGAGAGCAATGATTTTGAGATTAATTGACATACATTTACAACTAAACCGATTCTGAGGATGAATGCTGCAAAGGACAGTCTCATTAAGTCTTGTACTGAAATGAATCAAGAGTGTGCATATTTATTCTAGTGCATGGACTAAAATTATTCTGTCTATATCATTGTGCATGGTTGAACAGTCCTGTCTGTAAATTAAGGAGATTATTTCTGCTTCAGGGTATTTCCCAGGAGTACTTATATACTGATCATGGAGGGCTACTCTAAATAGGGTAAAAGCCAAATGGGAAATCTACTCCTTGATTCTGTTTTTTCACTCCAGTTGCAACTAAAACGCCTCTGTGAACAATCATATAAACTGAGAGAAAAATCTTACTCAAAGTCAATAAAGCCTTCATAAAACCAAGCCTCTGCAGTTGCCCTCTTCATTTATCTCACAGGAGAAAGCCTGGAACAGACTATATTTAGCAGCTTTGTGCACAGAAATGTCAGATCCAGAAATATACAGTGGTGGACAACGAATCTTTGGTTTCTGCAATGTTCTAAACTGAATTTTAACTGCTTTAAAGAAAACAAGCAAACAAAATGGGCTTTTGTGGCAATTGATCCTTGCTGATTTAGAGTACTTTTTCAGAACCGAAGTCCACATCTCCACTCCTGTCAGCCAAATATGTTCTTCACCTATACCTCACCACCTCTGTCCTATTGAAAGACTTTAAGGTCAAAAAAAGCCTCCGACCTCCTTGACGACTAATGTGGTCTTACAGGACAAATAGAGCTGCAGAAGTGAAAAAAAAAAAAAAAGAAAAAAAAAAGAGGAGTTTGCGAGTTTGCCCTGCAGAGGTTTTTGCCTGAACTTTTGCCTGAACTTTTGGGTTTTTTGAAATCCCTGTATGGCCTGAGGTCCCTTATCCTCAGGCCCTTAAAAGGTGGAGGGTGGTCCCTCTCTCTTGGTCTCTGTGGCACTTTGCAAAGCACTTACTTATGGATGCCAGATAGTGCAGCCATGGCTGACTCTACACCCGGCCAGGCTTTCACTGTGCAAGCATAGGTGATACAGGTACTTCCAGCAGTTCCTCCATCTGCGCCTGGGTGCATTGCTTAGGGCTGCAATCAGTCCCTCATGGGGAAATAAGTGGGGCCATATGCTTCTGCCCCCCTGCCAGGAGCAGGCAGTGCACAAGGACCCTGAGGTAGGAAGCCATGTGGATGTACACTGAAACACAAAGTCCAGCTTAGAGCAAGTGGTTGCTCCTCAAAGCTACTTGCTGAGAAGAAATTACCAATTTCTGAGATTAAGTGGATGGGATTTTGGCTTCCTGAGATGTAACTCCTTTTGTTGTGAAGTTTTTGTGGTGCCATGTGGCCTGTTATTAGGGGCTTCGTCTTTTAGCTCTGCTCAGCAGAAGGTGAAATATTTTTCCAGGCTCACGTGTCTGCATCCTGCATGCACCTTCATGACCAGACAGTCCACTGAAGCCAGCTTCCCCTGGACAGTTTTGGAGTTTGGCATCACAGGAACATCCCTACAGTTGTTCATGTAACTTCACTGGCCTGTAGTCCCTTCCTTCCAGTCTGTATAAAACTCAAAACCAACCCTGACTGCATTGTTCATTTCCTCAGCTCAGGCTGTAGAGAGTCTGCTTTCAGGTTTGTTAAACTCTCTAGTGTTGTCTTCACTGTCTCTTACCATGTGGGAGTCATTGCACAACTTAACAAGTCCCTCTAGTGTTTTCTCCTACCTTGTCCCTCAGAGCAACTCCCTGCAGTCCTATAGACATGTGTTCCCAGGAAATGCATCGAGCAACAGAGGAAGAAGGAATTCATGCCTGTTGATTCACACATTCTCTGGATGTAATTTTTTTTTCTCTTTTACACTTCTCAGGCTGATTATGCTTTGAGTCAGTGTCACCAGCTCACAGGGCAGCACAGGATGGAAGGATACTGAAACGGAGCTGGCTGCCTTCTCCTCTCTGTGCCCAGCTGAGTGCCGCCATAGACAGCATGCGGCTTGCCTGTGAGGGGCAGACTGAGTTACTTGGGGTGAATACTTGGAGATGAGCATGGTAATTACCAAATCATTGGATTTATTCCATATTCATTTCAACTTAGGGCTGACATAAGTAAAAACACTTCTGTGTCACTGGCCTAATAGAGGCATACTGCCTTCATGTTAAAGGTCAAAATGTATTTGTGACAGCACGAAGCGAATAAGCTTCAAGTCAAAAGCCTGCATTCACCTGTGCTCTCTGCTATGTGAGCCTGGAAGAAAGTGAAAATGTTTCCTCCTGACAAGCAGCAGGGCTCAAGCAGCACCACCCAAATCTCTGCCCTCTTCCATGTTTACCACTAAAGAGGGAAGTTTCATCTCATTCATCCTGGTGGAAAACAGATGCTCCAGGAACCAACCTGCTTTGTTATGTTTGCCTTCACAGCACCCTGGGCAGGCAGGACCAGGTGATAGTCCAACGTCTGCAGCAAATCTACTGCCTTCCCCCTTAACAGGAAATGGTTTCATTGTCAGTTGGAAGGGACAGTGTTAGTTCCTATGTTTGGTTTCCCACTCCTCTGACATTTTGGCTGGTGTTTTTCAGTGCCTCATTCCCTGGAAATACAGTGGGAATACATCTACAGGCACCACAATCACTCATTCGGTGACCATGCCATCCCATTGCATCCCTTATCAATCAGCTTACAAATTAAAGCATCTGACAGCAGCACCCAAAGGCAGGTTAGCACAGAGCCTACTCAGGCAGTACTCCACAGCTACACATCCTTCCCATATTTCTGACACATAATGGTACTCCACCTGACAACCTCATGAGAAGTAAAAGCTGCAAGTGGATTAATTTACCAATCTTTTGACACCCTAGGGACAGAGTTTGGGCAGGACTTGACTTTCACAATTCTACATCCACTGTGTATTACTAGGTTTCACAATTGTCTGTTTGGTAGGTGCACAGCTATTTTGCAGAACACCAGAGCAGAACAACATGTACATTTTGCCAGCTCACTAGCAGTAAAATCAAATTAACAACCAAGAAGTAACAATAAGTTAGTTTTTTGAAAATAAGACTTTTGTTGGAAGCCACAACAATCACCAGTTCAAATTCCCAGCTCTTAGCAGGTAAAACTCCTGACTGAATAGATTGATCTCTGTAAACAGGATTACTTTCTCTTTTTTGTTTGTTTGTTTAAGATGGTATAAAAGTAATTTCTCACTTTTCCCTCAAAAAAAAAAATGTTATTTCTTGTCAATCTTATTTAAGTCTTTTTGCACCGTCTCTTTGCCTACCACGTCTTTCTATGTCATTCTTTCCCTTTAGATCTCAATTATTCTCTAGTGTTATGTCATTAACATTATTACTTATGCAATAACAGCAGTACGAGAAGTTAAGCCTAGCTTTCTTCTACTTGCAATCTGAATTATCACATAAAAAATAGATAAATAAAGGCTTATTAAAGGCTCCTCTGTTCCTGACTCTTCTTGCTGTTTTCATTAGTTTATGAGCGTAGACATTTATAAACAACAGATTTCGTGAGCTTGTGAGACCTGATGTGAAGCTAAAGGTAATTCCATGTTGGAAAACAGTTCAACACAGGGAGAAGCTTGCTTATAGGCTGTACTAAAGAACACAGTGAGCCTGTCCCTACAGAAGCAGGCAGTCTGGATCTTGTACATGGCATGCACAAGATTTTGGGAACTGGTGCCCTATACTGGAAACAGCCAGTTAATGATGTCTGGTTTACGCAATGCAGGTCTGCTTGAAATCTGTTTGTGAATCACTTGCAGTTCACCAGTTTTCTTGCACTCAGAGAATGAAATGTTTTGTCGTGTCATTTCTCTTTGAGTACTTCTTAGGAAGCCTTCTTGACATTTTGGTTGGACACACCGTTTTTCCAAGAGACCACCCCCAGCATTTCCACACTGCAGACAGCTGTGCTGTTTAGTAACACAATTCTCCTCCTCTGCTTCCGTTCCTCCATTTTTTAATTAGCTGCTATTCTTTGCATTATAGGAGTCTGCAAAAGTCCAGACTAGATCAGGACTGTTTTGCAGGGGGTTATACAAATATCTAACAGGAGACAGTCTCTACCCTCAGAATCTCAAACTTACACAGAAAACTCACAGGAAAAGGGAAAAGTACCACCATCTCTTGTTCAAAGAAAGTACCAGTCAGAGGTAACGCAACTTGTGGCAGCATTGAAAAATGAAACTCAGCCAGAATTTCACCATTGTTTTAAGTGGGCATTGCCACTTATCGCTAGCATAAAAATCCTTGCATCTGCCCTTTTCCTCACTGCTTGTCTTGGTAGTGTTTTAGCCTTCCACATGCTCATCACAGAACAAATATTTTTGCACTACAGAGGGAAAGAAATCTGACATAAATCTGAGAAACAAAAGTGATAAGGTGTTTAGTCCACTTTACTTCACCAGGGATGTCCACAAAGCAACCATATAATTGCTTTCATTGTCATGAGCAAAGAGAGAAGATACAAGGAGCAAAGGGCAAAATTGTATTTTCTAGGGAGAGCGTCAGTTTATGCAGGTTTGTGGCCATGAGCAAGATAGCCTGATTTCTTAGTTAGGAGACAAGTTTTCTAGTGCAAAAGAAGATGAATTCTACCTTGCCTTCCTGGTGTGTCTGCAGCATGGCAAGGCAAACCTGTGCCACCTCTAATCTGTGTAAATTAAGTACCGGTAGGATAAAAACTGTGCAGTCCAGGGGAGAATAGTCCACGTGATTATGTATAAGCTTCTGAATGGAGTGCCTACTACCACAATGAACACACTAAGCTCCCACTATACAGTAGCCATGATATCTGTACACATAAATGTTCTGTTAAAGCCTCTGTTAAAAAGCTCTCAGGTGTTAAGAGAGTACTCACAAACAAGAAGAAATATTGATAGTCATACCTGTGAAGGTATTGTCCTTAAAAATCATCACAGAGTAATGTACAATCCAAGCAAGAAAAAAAAAGCAGAGGGGACTTATTTGCAGAAATTCTGTTGCCAACTAGGATAGCTTGTCTGCAGTCACTCTATCCAGGTCTTGGACAGAGAATGCTGCAATCCAGCCCTGACCTTCATCTAAAGTCATTTGTTCTTGCAGGTGTCAAAGCAGCCTTATTCTTCTAAAATGTAATCCTCTGGATTGCAGAGTGCAAAAAGAAATTATTTTGCACGCCTGCCACAAAATTATACTTCTATCCCAGGTCCCACCATACTATATGTCAATGTTGTGCAAGACATCTGTTGCTGGGCTTGCTACCAAGTCCACAGGACTCTGTGAGAAACCAAAGTTGTGAAAGGTGCACTTATGGAGCTGTAACAATTCTGGTTTTTGTTTCTTGTATCATTCTGTTTCTTTAGGACCAGTGGGAACAGCAGTCTTTTCAGGTAACCTACTGCTCTGGAAAAGTGCCCATCCTGTAATGCATGGCAGGAATTCTGATTTTGCTCCTTTTCATGTTGTTCTTCTTTATACCTTCCACTTCCCCATCTAAAACACAAAACAGTTCAGAAGAATTAAACAGTGCATGTGCTATGCACAAAAAAGTATACAGACTGTCTTTGCACAGCCCTAGGATGAAATCAGTCATTTTTGAAGTGCAATCTTGGTCAACAGTCCCTTACAATGTGAACAGTTATCTTTCCATAGTCTTAAGTGGGCTTTGCAACAAGGCTGAAACAATCACTGAATATGTACTACTAGGATGTGTGAAAGGCAAACAGCACATGTCCCAAGTATGTCCCGAAGTGTCCTACAGATTCCTGCTGAGCAGGTGGTACAGGGATAAGTTTCACAAATGGAAGAGAATCTACTGAAACCCACGAGGATCCAGCACTTTGCTGAACTTGTTGACATGAATTGGCTGTAGAATATGATTTCTTTTTCATGCCTCCTTCCATTTTAATAGCCTTTTCTCAAGATTTACAGTCATATAAACAAGTTTAACTCTTACACTGACCTCATCCTTCCAATCCCTCTCCAACTGCTCACTTTAGTGCTACTGTAATTATCTCCCCAAAATATAAATCGACAAATGGTGCAGAAAGGCATGCAGAGAAGCCACTTTGATGTATTGTCTGAACCTGTTAGTGTTCTGCAAAACACTTCTGTAATGAAAGACATTCAATAATGTTGCATTTCAGAAAAGAAGAGGTCAATCAAGCTGCATAAAGTCTCTCATTTCCTTCCTACACTGCTCATATGTTTTTTTCAGACAAAACAGCCTGGCCTCTGTATTATGGAGCTCTGGGACTTGGGTTTGTTTATTTTTCTATGAATGAGTTTATAGGATTTACTGAGTCGTAGGCTGGGGTTCATAGGCAGCCTGCAGGACTGACCGTGGAGGAGATACACTAAGTTTAGAGGGAAAAAGGTCACCCCAAGTTGGACAAAGGGGCCATAAGAGGGATCAATCATCATCTCCTCTAGTTTGTAAAACCCTCTCCCTCCTGTCAGTTCAGAGAGCTCAAGAAAACATATTTTCCAAAGGGAAGCCCCCAAATAAAAGGGTAGGTAAAAAGTGAAGTAAGAAAAAGAGCTTATGACTCTAAAACACATTTTAGTTCAGAGGTGCAGGATGCTTTTCAGATGTGCTTGAATAGTAGTTGATTTACAGCCAATGCTCAAACCAACATCTACCATCTGGGATGTTTAATTCTGCTGGGAATCTGAGGAACAAGAAAAGCTTTGTTAGTCTCAGCATACCTCTATTATGCTTTCCTTTTGAATCTTCATGCTACAACATCTGTAACCTGTATGTATGCCTTTTTTTTTCCCAGTAAAGCTAGATAATAGCACTGTACAAACAGCACTGACATTAGCCTTACAAAATATCAGACATAAAGATGTTGTTGACACTGCGTTATTGTGACATATTTTTATGATGACTGGAGAAATGCAGTGTTTCTCTCCAAGAACTGAATTACCAGTGGTATTGCTTCACTACAAAATTGCTCCTTTTCCTTTGTAAGAACAGTGGACAGAACAGAAACAAGAAAAATGCATTTCATTTTCCTGTGCAAGTTAGTTTTTAAAGTGGTTCTTTTATCCAGAAATTAAAAACAGTTAGAAAGAAAAAATGCTCATCTTGCAGTGTCAGGACAAGGAAACTTATCAAAAGAACAATTTTATAGAAGTTGTTATCCTGACTCTGACCTCAGGCATGTTTAGACCAATATCCTGTTTAATACTGTAGACTTCAGATGAACGCTAATAAACAAACTTCTAACATACACTGTGATAAAATAATTTTCCACTAAGGGAAGGGTTTTTAACTCCATCTGGTCAAATTTCACTCACTTTCTACACTTCAGGAATTTCCAAAGAGCAGCTGCCAAGTATTTGTCCATGTAACAACCACTTGCTCACTTTAAATATATGTGTCAAATTTCATGGAACATCCTGTATGTCCAGATTCCCTTTGGTGGAAGAAGGGGAAAAATGAACAGTGAGAATGTTTGCACCTTTTCCTTTTTTATTTCTATTAAGTCTTATTTTTCTCCTCTTTCAGCGACACAGCTGCAGTCTTTTACAGTATCTTTTTCTTAGACTTCCTGAGAAGGAGAGAGTAAGTTGGCTCAATTTATTCCCTGTTTCCCATAAACCAACCAGGATGTTGGAGAGCAAGAAGAGCAGCACCACTCTCCTTTTAACCCATTGCAGCATCCCTAGATTGTCTGGTCTCCAAAAACACAGGATGAAGAGCACTTCTGCAGCACTTTAAGCCATGCTACCCCAGGAGGTGCCAGTAAGGAGTAGTCTCAGGGGTCTTTTATACCTTTGTCAAAGCTTCTGAAGTTGCTAGTGAGACAAAGGCTTCACCCCCCCAGTGAATTTCAGAATAACTCATATAAAAACCTTAAAATAAAATGTATTAGCACTGAGCCACCTAATTAAACATGAAACTTGTTCATGTTATTAAAAAACAGCCCAATTTCAAACCTAGATCTGCCACTGGTCAGAGGCAGACTGGGATCGCATTGTTCCCAGGAACATGAAATACAAAAATAATTCACCAGGCTAATTGAACAATATATGAGTCAACAATTTTTCAGCTTTTGCAATGTGAGTTCTAACAAAACTTACGAAGCTGTGATATAATATGCTCACGGATTCTCCATTTAACATTACTAGCTATGAATACTGTGTAAAAGACTACTTAAAATACACACACACTTTAGGGGGATGCACTGGCTTAACGCATTCAACGCTCTGGTTTCCTAGTTGTAGCCAATGTTTTCCACTGTTATGCAATAAACTAGAGGTTTTGAACTTGAAGAATGTGCTTTTTTCTTATTATCTATGCATTATCAACAAATGGGTCTGTTAGAGATCTGGCAACAAATTTCGGCTCTTTCCTCTGCAGAGGTTATAGATCCCAGGTGCTTTGCTACATTTCTGTGAAGCTTCAGAATACACTTCTTGCTGATATGCTGCAAGTGAGTTAATGGTATTGAGATGGGAAGCACAAGAGATAGAGAAGTCAGCTAAGTTTTTATAATAATTTTCTGTTTCTATTTCCAAGGGCAGCAAATAAGGTGCTGGACATAAGATGGGAATATAAATAGTAGGGTTCTACAGCATCAGTAAAACACTGCTCGTCACAGCCGAAGGCAAAAACACTGACAATGTCGCAAAACTGGGTAAAACTGGAGAGTGTAATAAGTACATCAGGAGTGTACTTTGTTATTGTCTCATTGGTGTAAGACAATGCTCCATGAAAACTGTGAGAGAAAGCAGCTTTCTTCTGTTATTGTAAACTCACTGTGAGGAATTACTTGTTAATCATGAAAGATACCACAGAATAGAGATATTTTGTGAATCTGTCATCGCTTTCATAAGAGCAGGTATTTGATAAACATCTATCACTTTCAAATGTTATTATATCATTTTGCACGAGTGGAGGATTTATTTCATCCTTTTTGTACTGTCTTTTTAAAAGGGGTTATTCAGTATCTTCCATCTGCACAGCTGTTACCTGTTGTAATCCCCTTTAGTTATGATAGCACATCTGTAATCTTCACTTCGGCCAAGGCAAGAACCCAGGTTCTCTTTTGCTATGCCTGAACTGTCTGATGGTGCTGGGCCCAGCACTCTGTTGCCCCACAGACAGGACAGCACAAGGAGAAAGTTAGTTCTTTCAGGGATGAAGACCATCTTTCCACTGTGCTTTGCGGAGTTTTATTCTTCCACATATATCCGGTCTCAACTTGCAAGATGCCACAGGAAGATAAAGAGCTGCTTACAGATACAGTGTGAAGTAGGGACAAACATTTCTTGTCAATGTGTAAAGCAAACCTGGGAGGAAAAGCCCTTGTCTTTTGTCCACAGGTAGGTCTTAAGTTATATTACGAAGCCACTGAAACCTAACACTAACTGGTCTAAAAAATCAGATGCCAGATATTAAGCTGTGACTGATACATGCAGGAAGTGAAATGGCACTGTGTTAGGAGGTTGAAGCATTTCTAAAAGTGGCAATAGCTTCCCTTTGAACTCAAGTTCTGTTTGAAATGGCTTAACAATTTTCTATTGCTTTTACCTTGCTTGTCTTGGCTGCAGGAGAGGCTTGTTCTGCAGTCATAACTGTGCACATGGTTTGACTTTTTTATTATACACATGGGGTTGACAGGTTGTGTGTAGCTTCTTTGTTAAGGCAAATAGAGGTCTTCCTGCAGGTACTCTGCAAGGTGAGAAGATACGCACTCCGTGTATTTGACAGAGGCAATGGCAGGCTGAGGTCCAGGCTCCAAGACTTGTTCTAATCCAGTAGAAATGTGTGAGAGGCCACCTCATCAGTCAGGAATAAGCAATGGGGTGCTGACACCAGGCCTGGGAAGAAATAGGACTCATCCCAACTAAGCACACAAAAAACCTCCTGCATTTAAGCAGAACTGGAGCTCCTCTTGTTGAGGAACACTTCTCTGACCCTTCCAATACCAAAAATAATATGCCCATTTCAAAACCAACACCAATTTGAAAGAAACACACCACCCTGCACCTACCTGTCAACTCTTCTGCCCTAATGAAGCTCACATTCTTCCTTTTTCCTACCCCTTATCAAATTTTCTACCTTTTTTCCCACTGTATGTCAAAATCGTATCTCCATCAGCCAACCAGTTTATAGTCACAGAATTTAAGAATATCCATAATGTCCACAACATACAGAGAAAATTAATAGTTTGCAAAACACAGGACTGAGCTCACAAAGTCTTTTTTCTCAGTAATGTGCCCTAATAGTCAGCCTATAAACCACCTTGGGAGTATGAAAGCTGGGAAACGGTATATCTAGTTCAGACCTAAACCCTGTAGTGAGTCACTACAATGTAAAAACTACTTGCAGTTGACCTCTCCTTAACTGACACAACCCAGATCTCATCAGCTTCCTTACTGTAGTAATATTTCGTTCTCGCCAGAGCTAATCTGCAACCAAATGCACAATGCTTCCAACTGGCTTGGAAGAGCTGTATGCACAGTGCCTGCTGCTGTTTTCTTTCAATAGATTTTTTCCTTTTGGTCATGGGCAATGAAGTCAATGAATCTGCAGTGTCTCTCCTGATTGTTTTATAAAGACATAACACAGTGTCAAAATTACAGTAACCAAGAAAAAAAAAATGGTGTGCATGCATGTGTTATATTGCCTACAACAGCTTGCAGAATGATCAGTTGTTTCCATTTTCTTTTACTACCTCCTCCTCCATCTCTTCATTAAGTCAGTGAGTTTCTTCTGACCCTTCCCACACCTCTGCTATGAATAAATGGAAAAACTCTTCAAAAGCTTGGTACTGACAGATTCTGCTTTCTCAAACACTAATGTGCATGTAACCTGCTGAGCGATATTTTGTAGAAATAATGATGAAATATTTATGGGATCATGATGGCAACAAATAAACGGAGCAAAGAGAGACTACAAAGCAAGACAAGAGGTCATTTATCACATTATTCTAAGCTGAAAAGTGAAATAACAATGCAGTCTTCCAAAGCCTGCTGGGTGAAACATGACCCTTCAGTTAGACCTATTGGTATCTGATTCCTTTCTATTGCTGTAGCAGAACAATCTGCTGGTCCCTGCTTGCTCCTTAGTATGATAGCTACCACTGTAAAAATCTCCTAAGTATACCAAAATGGATAGACCTTGCACAATAGACAAGTCTCTGTCCAGGTAAGGCTGAATAATAATATATGTAGCAAGACTGATAGTTCAAAACCAAAACTAACATGATTGAGAACATATTGCTATGGAAACTACTCAGAAATCAGGGTAACCTGGCACCTTTGGCAAAGCCTGAATGGAGTGGAGAAGCTAATTTCAGAAAGACATTTAGAATTTTATCCACCCATACTTCTCTCCATCTTAGGCAAGAAAAAAAAATTTTTGAACAGGGTATTTTTTTCTAGAAATTGCTAAAACTTCACAGTTAACAAAGAAACAAGTGGGACTCTAATTTTTAAGTAGTGATTTCCATTCACACAAAGTAGATTCAAACCACTAAGCAATCAGGTTGGTAACACTTTTACAATGGCTTTGCAGAGGTGTAAATGAGTCTAAGCAAAGACCATGGCACTTGACATGCAGACCACAGTTAGCTGAAAGGATATGAGAGCAGGTTGCCCTTGTCTTCACTACCGCAAAGTCATAGTGCTTTGATCACCGATTTGATTCATCCTATTTATTGCCTAAAATGATAAAATGTTTTAGTAAATCAAAGACTGTGAAAATTCCACCTACTGCTTAATCAGAGCTGTACTTATGTGAAACCTTCACTGCACTTTAAAAAAAAATGGTTCCCTGCTTCACAAAATCAGAGCCACTTCCCAGAGCAGTGGCAGAAGGAAGGGGTCCCAGGAGGCCCCTCGATCACCAACTGCACAGAGCAGAAGCTCAGCTCTGGACATGAAGCCTCCTAGGATGGACAACTCAAAGCCCTCAGGTCAGCTCCTCCAGGGCTTGGCAGTTATCCTTGGAAAGCCAAAGGAGTTTCTTACATGCAGCCAGGCACTGCTATAAAGAGCTTGTCCCTGTCCCCATCTAATTGACCCCCTCCTCACAGGCACTAATGTGATGCTGGATGCTCTGAAGCTCTCTCTGCCCCTAGCTGAATCAATCCCAGCCCCATAGCCTTAGTGTTACCTGAAAACCTGACAGAGTGACTTTCTTGACCTCTCCAGCTCACTGCTCAAGACAGTAACCAGGACAGGCCTCAGATCCTGCAGGACCCCATAAGGCATCAGCTGCCAGGCAGATAAGGTCCAGTGACCACCACCTCTGAGCTTGCCTACCCAATCAGGTATTTGCCCACTTAATGGAACATCCACCCAGACTTTAATGTCTAATGTGGGTTCAAGCATATCGCAGGGGACTGTTGGAAGTCTTGCCTAAGCCAATGTAAATGATATCCCTTGTTCTCTACTTGTCAGCAAATCTGACCATTTTATCACACAAGATCACTGGCTGGCTCAGGTATGAATCACCCCTGGTCAATGATGATGACTTTCCAAATCATCTTCTTCTCCCTCATGTACCGAGGGATATGCCAAGATTGTCTCAGGGGGCAAAGTGAATCTGACTGGCCTGAAGTTCCCCAGATCATCTTTCCTCTTCTTTTTGAAGACAGGTGTGATTTGCCCTTCTCCAGTTGTTGGGAATCTTCTCCTAGTCTCCACAGACTTCAGAAGATGCTTGAGGGATGACTTAGATGGGCATCAGCCAGCACGCTTAGTAGCCTGTGGAGTCTTATGACCTTGCATGGCTTGAATTTGTACAAGTTATCCCTGACTCAACCTTAATCCACTTGATGGTTGTTCTCCTCCTCCTTGAATCCTGTCTCTGGGGACCCCATCAGTGAAGACTGAGGCAAAGATAGGACTGAGCACCTCAGTCTCACCTGTGCCTCTATTCATGTAAACTTTCTGTTTACTCAGCCTACATTTTTCTTGTCTGGCCTGTCACTGTTGATTTTGATATTCATTTTGCCCAAGATGGAACTGAAATGACTGCTATAAAAATAAAGAACAACAAATTAATTGGTATTATCTGCCAATGACAAATTTTAGATTATACTAAATGTCCATCATGCACTTATGTCATGCAACAATTATTATAGAAAAGTCCCTTCAAACAGTTATTTAATGAACAAAGAATCCTTTTACCTATAATGAAATTATTTCTGCAGACAAGGCTTATTTAATCAGAATCAGCTTTCCCATTTCCATTCTTTTTCCATATTTTCATTCCATGTAGCAGTTTTATCATATCATATCTTTCTTTTGACTGAAATCCCTGGAGATACTTTACCAGGAGGTTGCCATACTTAGACTTGATGTCCCTGGGAAAATACATCAATGTAACATTTCTGAAAAGCCAAGTTGTTTTCTCTTATCCCTTAGGAGACAATATCACTTTGTCCTATTGCTGTTTAAATGTACCGAAAGCTTATTGGTACTGTGCCTGAGCAGAGCTGTAAGGCTTGTAAATTCAAGTTGTAACCCAAGGACCATTCACAATTTTATCTTATCCTGAGCTGCCTAACATCAAAAGAAATACTGAGAAACACAACCAGCCTTCCACATCCCTGAAATGTGAAGCTGCAGAAGCTTGACATTTAAAGCAGTCAAAAGTAAAGGAGCTGTTTTAGGGAAGGTTATAAATGAAACCAGGTGGAGAGGAGAGTTGCAAAGAAGATCAGAGAGCTGGAGCACCTCTCCAATGACAACAGGCTGAGAGGGTTGGCGTTGTTCAGCCCAGAGAAGAGAAGGCTCCAGCAGACCTTAAAATGGCCTTCCAGTACCTGAAGGGGGCTTACAGGAAAGCTGGAGAGGTACTCCTTATCAGGGAGTAGAATAATTAGATGAGGGGTAATGGTTTTAAAAGAAAAGGGGGAAGATTTAGATTAGATATTAGGAAGAAATTCTTTACTGTGTGGATGGTGAGACATTGGTCCAGGTTGCACAGAGAAACTGTGGATGCCCCATCACTGGAGCTGTTCAAGGCCAGGCTGGATAGGGCTTTGGGGAACCTGGTCTAGTGGACTGTGTCTTGACCATGGCAATGGAGTTCAAACTAGATAGTCCTGAGTTCCCTTCCAACTCTAACCATTCTATGACTCTATGACTCTATGATATTCTGTGATATTGGGCATCTTACTCTGTGCTATATGTCTCTTTGAAAGGCTTGCAGAAAGGTTTTTCAGCATCTGCTGAAGTGCTTATGCACCGATGGGTTGGAGAAACGTGAAAGATCCGGACTGTGCAGTGAAGGCTGCTATGGTGGCGTCATCTTGCTGGGCAAGTGTTTGGTGAAACACCAACAGCACTGACATGAGAGTAGGGTACTTTCTAAGCTGAGGGTGACCAAGGATGGCTGCCAAATGCAGAGATAGGAAGCAAGGGTTCTTAGCAAAAGTAAAACAGCAGCAGCATGTTGTGAGAAGCTCTATTTCCTATGGCAGTTGCAGGGTGTAGTAGGGATGTGCTGACATAGAGGAGGATGTTATAGTTAAAACAGATGGCGGTGGGTAGTAGAGATAATGGTAGAGCATAATTTTCAACATCTGAGGGCAAAATGTTTCCAAAACCATGTTGATCTCTTTGTGTCAGTCACTGGGTATATCATTATGGCCTGATGTCTCCTGTGCTATGGTTACAAAGCTGCATGCTAGTATATTCCACATGGAGGGGACAGATATAGGAGTGAACCCACACTCTTTTATTTATGTATCTGGAAAAAATGCAGACCCAGGATGAGAGGAGATATAAAGAATATGGAGACATAAAGAATATAAAGATATAACAAACCAGTAAATATTTATATGTGTGCTAACATCAATGCTGAATATTGATAGCTGATTATTTGCTAATGCTCACATTGTTCTCAAGGTCTGTCTGGCCCTTGACATGCCTGAAGTTAAAGAAATCTGGTCAACTTCTTAATTTTCTTTATTATTTTTAGAAGTCCAGTCACATTACTGGTTCAGCAAAAAATCATACTTCTTTTTTTTTTTTTTTAATTTCATTTTTCTGTAAACTTTTCATTTTTTAGTATGCTGTCCTTTCTCATTTTTAAGCTTGGCTGTTCTCACGTTGTCAGTTTACAAGTGACTGTGTTCAGGCAAATTATTTCCCCTACTGTGTTCTTTACAAATACCATTACATTACTTTATGAGAGGACAACACAGGACAATGCTAGCGTTCATTAATTTTGTTTCTGGGTGAACTCAACCAGTTAACACTGTTTTGGAAAACTCTGAGTGAAAAGCAAAAGTGGCATTTCAGTGTAGTGGTCTGAATTCCCCTAATTTCTGAAGAAGATACTTCCTTCTATGCTGTGGGTTTAATTAGCTGAGTCTGTTCAGGGTGTCTAGTGAGTTATGGAGAGTATACATGCAAAATTTGTTCTGCTATGGGCCTAAGTGATTAGAAGTTGCAGAGAAATCCTGGCAAAATGGAGAAAAGGCTCTGATGCATGGAAAGAAGGGTCCATTAACAGAAGAAGGGTCCGTAAATGCATCCCTAGACAAAGATGAACTTTTCAATATTTCCAGTGCAGCCCTCTTGGGTGCCAGGGAATCCCAGGGGAACAGTCCTCAGTGGTGGCCAGGATCCCTTGTCCCCCCAAAGAGTGCTTGCTATTTCTGCTTCCCCAGACCAAGGGCTGGGCTGGGTGGATATGGGGACATTTATGAGCAGCTTTTAGAAAGGGTGTGGTCATTGCAAGAGACAGTGGCTTTTACTACCACTCCATCGAGGCATTTATAAATTATTTTTATCAAAGCCAGTATTCTCCTCTCAAGGGGTCATGTGATTTTGTAAGAAAATTGGGTTTTCGTTGCCTGTGAAGGCTTTATTTTCAATATTAATTCTTAAGAAGTATGATTTACTAATGGGAAGAATATATTATGAGACGTACATAATGGAGACATGCAAGGAAAGAATAAAGCTTTTTTCTAATCAGTCCTGAACAGAATACTGACAGGAGTATAATTAAAATTAAGAAGGACGTATTATAGTAAACTTAGCTATGCAGTTATTTTTTCCTTTTGTCAGTAGCTGTTTTGGGAAATGACAAGAGCAGGAAGCACGATGAGGAGTAGCTGCTACATAATTTTCATAGATGGAGCTGGGAATTAAGATTATTCATGTATCTGAACTGTTGTTCATCATCTAAAGAAATTTCCTCTGTCTTTTTTGCATGAAAACTTCCCTAAAAGTGGTAATGCTCTGTCTCATTGATGCCTTGGGCAAATAACCCACTATTGTTGGAGATATTTTTTGGAGGATTTTCCTGGCACAGAGCAGCAATCTGAACAGTCTATGCTGTATTTGATGCAAAATTAAATTAATTGCAACAAGACCTCTGCAAATATGTCCTATGGGCTTTCAAGGGTGTTAAATCAAATATGTGAGAGCATAAGGAAACTGCACAACAGTAACAGAAACTGGGTGTCATGAGATGTTGGGTTGCATCACCTTCACCAGCTGCTGGACACACACAAGTCCTCTTGGTCCTTACGCAGTCATGAGACTGATTTTGATAGTGAGTAAACAGCAGCAGCAGCAACAACATTCGATAGTGATGTGAGCTTGTTCATGGTTTGGGTACACGTTAGTAAGTCATGTCTGTTTACATCAGGGAAATAAAGTTTAAAAATAATACCTCAGATACCAGTAGAACAAGCATAAAAGCTTTATTCTTTATTTTCAGATATTTTGTAATGTCCTTTTGTTGAATTTCATGTAGCTTATTTAGTCATGGGGCCTGATTTTTAAAACTTTTCTTTTTTCCTAAGGCAATGGATCTGTGAGTTGTCTTTTCCTTCACAAATTTGACTAAAACAAGTGTTTCTGACCATCCCTCCTGCTATGATTAAGGGACATGGTGGATGTAGATGTAGAATTTATTTTATAATAAATAGAAACACTTATTTAGAAATAATAGAAAGAAGCACTAAGTTATATGAAGTGTGTCTTCTGTGGACGTTATGTCAGATTTACCAGGGTCTACATATATGTCTTTTTGCTCAGTGATTGAGAAAGAGCTGCTAAGGACTCTTTAACAATTACATCTACTGTCTTCCCTTTAGTAATTCACTGATAATGATCAAACGTTTTTATGCTCTGATTTATACAGGGAAGGTAAATCTGCCATTTTAAAGGTAAAGTCCTGCTAAGCTAGTAGTTGTGTTCCCAATGCCTTTTCTTACACTTTTTATTTAAGCATAGGATATCATCAGTCAGAGTGACTCCACTACTGGCAATTTTTCACTTTTATTTTCTTCTGTATGCCTCCCAAAATGACATGACTGTTCAGGCTCTCCAGTAGCCGTTTCCCTCTGGGACCTGCCAGAGCAGACTGCTGTGCGCACACAGAACCCTTTTGTTTCTCAGAGGTATGTGTGAACACAGCAGTTTGCTCATACAGATTACTAAAATCTTAATCCTTTGTAGCAGCAAATGGGGCTGACAAAAGAAATAAGAAAAAAAAAAATGTTCTGTTATTACATGTTATCCATAGATCTGAGCAGAGGAAATTAATGTAGAGCATGCTTGGCACATATGAAAGCACGTCCACGGCTGGCACATTCTTACTGGCAGTAAGCGAAGTTGAGCCAGCCTGGCTAAGAGATTTGTATCAGTCAACTGTTGTAATCTTCAGAAATACCTATTTTAGCTATAAAAAAATAAAAAATGTAAAATATGTGTCATTGAATAACACTCTGTAGTGTCTACACACCCTTAACAGTTTGGGGCTGCAGTGGAAATTTCCCACTTCCATTACTCCACGTGCTTCCTGAATGGGCAGGCCACAATAATTAAACAAGTTTAAGGGTACACTAATGAATAGTAACACTGCAGGTTAGTACAACACCTGTGCATATAAGGATACTGGGGCCCTAAGATAAAACTGGTTTCTGGAAGTCACACTTGACCTTTGAGCCTTAGCAAAACCAAATGCAAATTAATGTGAACGAAATGTAAGGTGAGTTTTGTATACCAGCTAAAATTTTTAACTGTTTAATAAG
>VXBJ01004832.1:10633-33420 GCA_013400055.1 Nycticryphes semicollaris | reverse complement strand
GGTTAGTACAACACCTGTGCATATAAGGATACTGGGGCCCTAAGATAAAACTGGTTTCTGGAAGTCACACTTGACCTTTGAGCCTTAGCAAAACCAAATGCAAATTAATGTGAACGAAATGTAAGGTGAGTTTTGTATACCAGCTAAAATTTTTAACTGTTTAATAAGGTTTTGGGGTTTTTTTTGTGTGGTAATTACAGATCTCTTGCTATAAAATTACTGTTTCCATTTCCCTTTTTGCTCTTTTCTAAATAATTTATAATTATTTGGGAAACTAAATATTCTGGATTGTTTGACAAAAAATAACTTTTTTTCCATAACTTTTTACCCCAGGAGTGACTATTACCTGCCTCNAACCTTTCTGTGATTCTATGATCATAGCTGAATTAACAGTACCAAAGTTCCTCCGGTTTTAACTATCTTCTAGGAAGTTTTAGGAAAGTCACATACATGCTGCAAGAATTTTCCCCCTCTGTTCCTGTCCTTTTGTCTTGTTGGCCTGGGATAAATGAAACTTAATTGGACAAGGCACTCAACAAACCCATCACACTGAAGATGTTTTGATTCAGTACCCTGAGTGGGAGACATCCACAGATCCCTTCCAAGCTGAATTGTTCCATAATATTACTATATTTTAAATTTTAATTGCTCATTCTCACAGCTGTTCTACCTCTAAAGTGAGACAGGTAAGATTGTTGAAATGCCTGAATTTTTACCATATTCTTCTGGCCATTCAGTTCATAATTGTGATGCAGTTTGCACTCCTGAGCAGAGCCTGGGGTCAGACGCAGTGAAGTGGAATGAGGCAGAAGCTGAGAGACTTGTTAAAATGTCTCACATCTAATGAGCTTGTTCTTTTTCCGCTCTCCTAAAGACAGTGAAGACCACAGCACAGTTTCTAAATACATTCTTTCAGATTCATTTGTCTTCTCCACAAAATTGTTTCACACTGATACTTCATTTTCAGTTCTTTGAGGTGTTTTCAGCTCAGCCATTTTTTGAACTTTTTGCTTACTTTATGTGTAGCATTTGGGCTTGGAAAAAAAATGCAGTTCTTTTGGCAGTAATTTCAAGTAGTTTGTGCTGTTGTTGTCCCTGGGGTGTAAGTACAGTGTGTTTCCATAGGATTCTATAGTAGTTTGAAATATCTGGCATACCAGTTAGGCAGTTTTTACTGGATCCTTTCATTACCAATTACAAACAAGGAATCCACTCAATATCTAGTCCAGCTAGAGAATCTTTCTAGTTTTTAGAAAAAAATATAGGGGTACAGTGTTGACATTGTGATTTGAGACATGCATTAACTGGAACTGAACCATCCTTTGTGCCTCTTCATTCCTGTACAAGGGAGCATTTCCCTTCAGATCCATTTTTTATTGCAGTGATGACACTTGTGTAAAAAAATATGCCCAAAAATATCATAATGCAACATGACTCTTTCAGAGGACATGGTGGCATGGTGGTGGTGGTTAGTTGTGAGCTTTTGTTATGGTTTTGCTACTTCCACCTGTCCTGGTTTGAGGTAAAACAGAACCAATTTTCTGTTTTGTAATTTTACTTTTTCATCTGGGCCTCTTTTAACTAACTAAAGACTGAAATTAACAGCATATTGTTCAGAAACCGTCCACTCTCACAGTGATAAAACCTGATTATACCAAGGAATGGTATGCAGAGAGGTCCTTGCTTATACTTATTGCTTTAACAGTCGAGGTCTGGTAACTTCATTATTTGCCTCTTTGGAGAATTACCCACCAACATTAGAATAAACAGTCTTTTTAAATTGTGCTGATTCCACCTAAATGTGGTACCTTCTCCAGGTAAAGAAGCATTAGAACCCGAAGACCTGGATGATTGTTCATAGTAGCCTCAGTCCTGCACACAGCATCTGCTTGTTCCCTGTGGTTTGATGTCTACGTTGTTCTTAAACAACTAGAATTTTTTAAAGATAACATTTCATATTTTAGCTGGAATATTTTATGATCCAAAATTTGAATCAGAAGCTGTCTGGAAAAAAATTAAGAAAAGGAAAAATGCACAGAAGTGCCATTAAGCTCAAACACCTCAGCTCCAACAGACAGGTACTCACTGATGTCTGGTCTCTAGTATCATTCATTATGTGTGCCATGTTCTTTGCACAATTAGCATTTTGTAATCACAACTGTGAGCTGTGCTGTCCATCATTACTTATTCTGGGTATCTTCCTCTAGTTGCATCATCTAGTGGTTGTTTAATTAATTGGAGGAGAAAGATGTAACAATGCGGAACATTGCTATGAACTTCTGAATTATTTTAGGTAAAAATAACAGGAACGGTCTTCTGGTGCAAAAGTAAATTAATAAAATCTTTACATAACAGCTTTACAGACAAATTATAAAAGTCATGCTTTATTATTCTGTAGTATCAATAAGTAATATATCATTAAGAACAAGGGAGAAGTGTACATCCCTGCGCGTGATTTCTGAGTACCTGATGCACATGCTCAGTGAAATAGCTACTGACAAGTACTCACCTCTAAATACACGGTCCTCTCTTCTCACACATACTAGAAATTTGCTGAAATACTTTAAGTTTGCGATTCATGGGCAAGGTCTCTTTCAAACATAAATGCTAGAAATTATTTCATAAAAGGAGGAACAGTTTTTACTAAATTATTTCTGATATTTCTTATTTTTCTGTGCTAAGTATTCCCATTTTTAGAGTCTGTTACTAAATGTATCCAAATAGCATATATGATATTTTCTTACTGAATACTTTTTTTCAAAAATTGTCCTTCGTTTGATCAAGTCTCTGTGAATAGAGTTGTTCTGTGGTTACCCTTTCCTTTGGTTCGACAACCCAACTCATTATCTTTCACAGAAAAAATGTTGATTTCAAAGGTAGCTCCTGAAACGGGTCCAGGTGCTTATTTATCTTACAGCCAATGTCTCATGAAGGAGAGTCATCACCCTAAGAAACAGCCCTGTTTGTTGGTAGATCATGTTCTGCCACTGTGCTACATCTACGTCATCCTTGTGATTATGGTGAACAATGTCTATATGAAATAATCCCTTCATCTAGATTGAATAAAATCTAAGTGAGCTGACATAAATGACATGCAGTATTTGGTGAACAAAGTCCACCAGCTAACATCAGTTTGTTAACCAACCTGCTCTAGGTGAACTTGCTTTGTCAGCGGTTTGGGATAGATGATCTCCAGAGGTTCCTTACACGCCAACTATTCTATGATTCTGCAATATTCAAAAGATTTGCCCCAAAAAAATAATAAAACTAGATTTTGCGATAGCCGTAGATTTTGGGCTTCTAAAATATTTTGAATGGCTGCATGTTCTAAACACAATGACAAGAGTGCAGGGTTATTTAACAAGACTCAAGTAGCTCTCTTCCAGGTATGGTGCTGCTGAAGAGAAAATAGAGATAACCAGTTAGAGTGTAGGGGGCTCTGACATGCCACATGTGTCTTGCTACCAATTCAGTGCAGGCAGTGACCTCACCCACCTGATTCTAGCTGGCTACTAATAAAGCACTATTATTTTTCTAGCTTTTTACAAGTTGCTTAGGAATCCTCAAGTGAAAGAGAGTATTTGGGTTTTTTAAATACGTGATACCATTTGGTCTTTATTTTGTACACCGTCAGTACATAAGAATATATATTTTACATTTGTTGAAAGAATTAGATGGCTTTTTAGTGATGCATTCTGACTTTACCTGTAATTTTAAAAAAGCCCTCAATAATTCCATTGTTAGGACTGCATCCATAAAGAAGCTTAGCCAATCTTTGTAGACTGATACCTGCCTGGCATGTGAAAAGGATTTCTGCCATACTGGCCAAGATATGAATGCTGGCTTGTGAAGACATAAAATAGTTTCTTTGAGTTTTCAATTAGGTTGTCATTTAAAACATCCCTTTCAGTTCTTTCCAAAGCAGCGTCAAACATAAAGAACAGATACAGAAATTTTCATCATGATGGATTGATTTTTTTATTTATTGGTGACATTAATACGGGATTAAACCTGGGATTTCAGCAGGCAGAGGAAAAATGCAACTTTTGTTTACGTCAGCCAAAAAAGTGGGAAATTTTGCATGGCAGTAGCTGAAACTGTCCTCCACTCCCCACCTGAAGGGTATTGCCAGGAGTGGCTGTGAGGTTTGGTACCTTTGAGAAAGGAAGAGGACTTTCAGAGACACTTTAGGCACATACTGAGGAGAAGTCATGAGGCAGTGTCACCTTTTTCAGCCTTTCAGGACCATGATGTTACGCTCACAAGGTTACAAACACCACCTTATGGAACACATAGGAGCTGGTATAGCCAAAGACATCATACACTGTGTGTGCTCTTTTCTCCTTTTCTGCAGCAGAATTCCTCCAGTGCTGTGCTGACTTGTGCTTCACCCTGAGCTTTATCCACCTCTGACCCTTCTGCATGGCCCTGGGGATCAGAGCAGAACATTACCAAAAAGCCCCATGGTGTCTTTGAGATCTACTCTAGCAAAATGTATAAGGAAAAACTATGGTTTAATGCCAGCCAACAATTTTAGTTGTTCCAAGAAAGGTATTGAGAGATCTAAGAGAATATCACGGCTTTGACTCTGAAAACAAGAGAAAAAGAAATCCCACTGCAAACTTTGTGTTGGTTTTGACTACCAGTATTCAGAATATAACTGCGCATGAAGCTTTTCTGGTTCAGACACCTGCAAAGCAATGCAACGAGTAATACCAGCAGAATTTAAAGAACTTCCATAAATATTGAAACATTCAGGATTTTTTCCTAAATGTCTACCTGCAATAGATAGTGATTGAACAAGGCGGCAGCCAGAAATTAATTCTGAAAGCAAGAGAGATGCCCTGATCTCTCTGACCTTGACTGCATTCTTGTAAAACTCCTGTGGAAGTTTTATTGTGCAAGAATTGCATCGTTCCCTTCCCAGGCACAAAGATCTGGATGATTTATGTGCAAAAAAGTAAGAGTTTCTGCAGGATCTGTTTAGTGTCAATATAACCTTTTCTCTGCCTGCTAAGGCCTGTGCCCTGCTGATTTATAATCAATTCTACCTGGTCTTGCAGCAGGTGCTTTGCAATGCAAATAATTCTAAGAAGATATATAAAAAATAAGTTGAAGGATACAGAAAAAAACGTAACGTGTGCTTGAGAAAGTTAAGTGTATCCTGAAAACTCCAGCAAAGGTACATCTAACTATCTTGGGGCAATTGTTAGTATTAGTTACTTAAGTTCTTGAGAAATTTCGTTGTAGACAAGATTTCCCTGCCAGTCTGTTTTAAACTCACTTTGGCTTACACAGCTTTTATTATTTTATTAGTGGGTTGTTCACAGCCATCAATACCATAGAAGTACAAATAGGTATTTTGTAGGATAGTACAAAATAGAAACACAGAGATGCTGATCTAATGTGAAGAATTAATGTAATTGGTGAAAAGCAGAGAAATAGGTTTCCTAAATGGATTAATCATATTCACAGCTTTCCACTTTGTCTAACAATATGATTATGTCCCACTAATTCTCCTGTAATAGAGGCACGTAAGAGAAAGCTCTGCTTTCCGGGGCATGTGCCAAAAGTTATGCTTCTGCAGGAGGCTGAGAGAAATGGTTTCTCTTATAGATGTTGTCATGTGGAAATCTGTCTATAGCTCAATATATTTAATTCAGCAGATGACTTCACAGTAAAATGTAATTTATGTCACTTTATTATGTTTTTTACAAGTTACAATACAGAATTAGTTTTAACAACTAGTTGTTGATAGAGCAATTGAGATACACTTCCTGATACTACAGAACTCACACAAAGTGTTTCTGTCAATTTAAATGAGAAATCATTTTGGACTGTCTTGAAATTGTTGAAAAGTTTCTTAGCTGTTTTAAGCTTCCGCTACCTCAGCCATAGGCTTGACAATCCTCAGGGTCCAAAGCTAAATTATTCAGGGTTGGATATTTCCTGAAAACTGTCAAGATAGTAAGCCTGAGTTGTTGTTGTTTCTTCTGGGGTTTCCTTATGCTACTGAGATACTTTCATTTTACATTTTTCTTTGAAGACAGGAAGACTAGAAATGAACTGAGATTGTGTTGATAAAAATTAGTTATATAAATCAAGCAAAACTTTAACTATAAATTAAACCTCATCTGAATTCCACTTACCACAATCTAGCAATATGATTTTGATGTTTTTGCTCTTGGTGCCTTTAGATGCCATTTTTAAGAAAAACAAAACTGAGAAACTAACTGGCAGCAATGGTGTGTGTTGACGCATACCTCAATTATTGTAGAAGTCCATGCTTCAGCCTGTGAACTCTCTCTGCCTCTGTGGAGGCAAATGTTAGGGTAATATCAAGAAACACACAACTTTTGCCTGTCTTGCATCTGTATGCGGCATTGTGTTAAGCCAAGAGCACAAAAGCCTTGTGTTTCTGCAGCCTTGGGTCCAAAGTTTGGAGTCCAGGACATTCATGATGGAGTCAGGCCTGCCCAGAAGTGATGGATGTGGGAGTTCTGTCACAGGTCAGAGTGCCAAATGAGAACTGGGTCCCCCTCTGAGCTGCTGCACTGTGGGAAATAGGAAAATAAGCAATAGAGATGGATGCAGAGGATTATATGTGCAAGAAGCGCAGCTGAGTAGCATTAGCAAAAAAAGATAAAGTAGAAAGCAGAAGGCTGTTATTTAGTTTCCCCTTATAAATGATGTCTTGTAATCTTTTATTCTGTGGACAGCTACACATGACAGCATTTTATTAATAATTTATTTTGCAGCTAAACACGGTAAAGGACTGTAGAACTCATTAGATAAAGTGACTGTATAATACTCCTCTCAGGCTGTTCTTTGATATGCCTGTCTTAGCTGATGTCATCTTCAAACTACAAGCTATGGTGCCTTTGATCCTGTTGACATTTGCACCGCTGAACCTCCAGCTTTCATGCTTTCTGCAGGAGAGTGGGCCATATTTTCTGTTGCATCAGAACTAAGTTATATATACACTTAACTGTCATTGTGGAAAGCAGTTTTTTTACTTAGAGCTAACACTTCTCCCTGTGTATGCTTTACAGCAGCGTCCACTCTCAAGATCGTTTATCAGGGCTGATAATTCTGCCTGACCCAACAGACTTTGTGCCTCTCTGATTCTCAAGTGCCCCTTGGAGGCTTGGGAAAACAAGGGATGTGCTGCAGGAAAGGCCCCTGCAATGGCACAGCACTCAGGCTAGCTCAGGGGTTGCATCAAAGAGGATGGTGATTTTACTTTAAAACATACTTATCTTTCTCACATTCCCACCTGTACAAGCACCAGAATGTTTCTGAGGGCTCTGCCCAGCATCAGATCTCAGAGAAACATGGGCTCTGGTGGCCACATCTACGCTTGCCCCGAGTGAAAAGACCAAAGATGCTGGTTATTGATTCCCTACACCTTCCCTCTGTCTATCTCAGCCTCATGCTGGCTGTGGATGTGCCTTTCTCTACCCTCCATAAGTTGACAGGCACTTCTGTCAGAACACCAGACTGACAGGGTTTGGAAGGAACCTCTAGACATCATCTACTTCAACTTCCTGCCAAAGCAGGGTCACCCAGATCATGCTGAACAGGAATGCATTCAGGCGAGTTTTGAATATCCCTGGAGAAGGATACTCCTCTGAGCAGCCTGTTCCAGTGCTCTGGCACCCTCAAAGGCAAGAAGTTTTTTCCTCATTTTGAGATGGAATTTCCTGGTTTACAGTTTGTGTCCATGGCCCCTTGTCTTGTCCCTAGGCACCATTGAAAAGAGTCTGCAGACTGAAAAGCAGCTCTGCAGAGAGGGACCTGGGAATCCTTGTGGACAATAAGTTGCCCATGAGGCATCAATGTGCTTTTCCGGCCAAGAAGGCCAATGATCTCCCGAGGTGCAATAAAAAGTGTAAGTGTACCTCTACAGTTGCTATGTCAATTAGCAGGCAATTACCGTGATTATAGGACAGGAAATCATCCCTGTGTTTGTGGATTTTCATCTGTCCTCTGCCAAATAATGCCATGCTGCTGGCCACTGGATAGTCTTCTGCAAACCTAATAAGAGAAGAGTTTAAAAAAGGGACTAAAAAAATGTTGCTCAGGGCTGCAAAAACACTGTAGCTGGCAAATGCTGTATTGCCACAGAATGTCATCTAAAACATATCAATCAGATAGCAAGACTTGCAGGTGATTTTTTTCTTTGAGTATTATTTTAAACTGTTTGAGACATACAAGCATACAAGGCAAAGACTTAAGAAGCACATAAGCTTCTGTTAGGCTTAATTTTACGTATAACAGTACATATACAAAAAAGGAAAAGAGGAAGAAGTAAGGAAATGTACAACACTGGCTTAAGGTGCACTTTCTGTTTCAGAAAGAAAATGGTCCTTAACTATGATCAGACATTAACATCAGCAGCCCATAGACCACTTCATAAAGTTATTCTTAGAAACCAAAAAAGGCCTATAGAATTTCCAGACAGCAAAAAAAGATGGCAAGAGTGTTTTACTGGAACTTCCTCATAAACCTGCCTCAATTAAAGACTCAGTACTAAAACTGGATATGAATCTTCTGGTATATATGTGTATATATATATATGTGTGTGTGTGTGTGTGTACATACACATACACACACATATATCTATGCACACACACATATGTTCTAAATAATGCTTTGAAACTTCAATGCCTAAAATGCAAGCAATTGGCTTACTGGGAAAGATATATTTCCAAGCCTTATACATTTACGCACTTAACGAAGAGCTTTGCCCTTTGTACTCTCATGAACAGAGTATTACACATGAAAGTAAAAATAAATAAATAAAAATATTTGGAAGATGCATCTTTTGTCAAAAACAGGTTGAATGTTTTGTCGAAACATCCAATGGCATTTAAGGCAGAAGAACTTGCTTTCCATGGAAGAATTTTTCCTCTTAAGTACCCAAAATGTTTATTTCAGATTTTAGGCAAGGTATCTTCTTCACTGTTTGTAAGCTATTGTAGAATATCACAAAATAGAGTTTCAGAAACAATATTATTCTAAAACTGGAAGAAAGGATACATCATATTTCAGCATAGCCTGACTGACTCCTGTTCGCTTAGATCCCAAATGCTTAACAAATGCACAGTGACGAGTCCTATTTTCCCACTAGTATACTTATAAACCACTTATAAAGGGCTTTTCCACTTGAATACAAGTAAAATAACTACAGATTAGTAAGGCAAATCTTCAGCAAATCTTGTTATTGTAAAAAAAAAAAAATATCCTCATATATTGGGTAGTCAATACAAGTGTTTACCCAATATAAGTGTTAAAGAAGTCTTAACATTTTCTATTTTTAAAGGGAAGTCATCATTGTTCATGGACTGAAATGCAGTGACTAGGTTACAGCAGCTGCACTATATTTTACTTTATAAATTATAGAATCATAGAATCATTCATGTTGGAAAAGACTCTTGGGATCTCTGAGTCCAACCATCAACCCCACTCTATTAAGTTCTCCCCTACCCCATATCCCCCAACACCACACCTAAACAACTCTTAAACACATTCAGGGGTGGGACTCAACCACCTTCCTGGGCAGCCCATTCCAATATCTGACCATGCCTTCTGTGAAAAATTCTTTCCTAATGTCCAGNCCTGGGCACACTGCTGGCTCATATTCAGCCACTTGGCAATTAGAACCCCCAGGTCCTCTTCTGCCAGGCAGCTTTCCACCCACACTTCCACAAGCCTGTCAAGATGCATGGGGTTGTTGTGGCCCAAGTGGAGGACCTGGCACTCGGCCTTGTAGAAGCTCATCCCGTTGACATCAGGCCATTGATCCAATCTATCCAAATCTCACTGTAGACCTTCCCTATCCTCATGCAGATCAATACTCCCACTTAACTTGGTGTCATCTGCACACTTACTGATGATAGACTATATGTCCGTATTCCACATTTTTCACGAATTGCTGTATTTACTGCTTCACCTAGGTATTTCCCCAGTAACAGTCAGATTTAAAAAAAAAACCAATGTCTAAAGCTGTTTTAAATCTATCTGGTCTTGGAACAGGCAAAGTACTATGCTAGCATAAGAGTCCCAAAATATCCAACATAAGCTAGACGGTATTTAAGCTATAGTGTATTTATACCTCATATTACACATTTACCTTCAGTAAGACTATTAACAGCCTCCCTGTATTTCTTTTCTTGAATTTTATGCCAAAACAGATGAAGTCTGGGCCACTACTTCCATACATCCCCAAAAGCCTAGAAAAATATTGCAGGGCCTCTTCTGACAAAGTATCTGGTTTCAGAAAAATAAATACTTAATAAAGTTTCAGATTAAAAAAAAAAAAAAAAAACAGCATACTTTACTTACATAAACATGACTCTTATCTTCTGACCTCAAAGGAATTTATTAACTAAGCTTTTTTCCAAAAGTATAACATACTTACAATCCTCCACCTCCAAAAACCAAACCCAAAAACCCAGTAATCTAAATACTCAGCAGCACCAAACAAAGCAGTCAGTCTGAAACCTAGCCACTCATGTTAAATTACAAGTATACTTTCTTCACTGATAAAAACTAATTCCTCCATATGTTTTTTGCTTAAGCCCAGCTAAATGCCCACATGTCAAAATCTGACTCAAATAAATCAAAGTAATTTCCTTACAGAGTAGACCTTGTGTACCTACAAATTTGCTGTGATGACACACAATGTTTCATTGGTTGGGTTTTTTTGCCAAAAGAGATTTTCTGTGTCAAGAATAACCTAAGTGTAGCCTGTCCTCAGCCTTAGAGCACTGGCTAACATCCTCAATTCCCTCTTCTAAGCTTAAGAAGCTAACCTCATTTTATCTGGAGAGGCTACTTTCAGGTTTCATAAGGCAAAAAACCTTTCTTTGCAACTTTGCACATTGCCTGAGTTGCACTTGCAGAAGTTGGTTGCCGATTTACAGTCACCACTCAGTTAACAGAGCTAGGAATTACCAAATCAGAGCACCAAACACTTTTCATTTCTGGACAGCCAGAATTACAACATAAAAGTAATAGTGCACTTGTATTGGATTGTGAAGGGTAAAAACTTGTCAAAAAATTGTCAAAAAATGAATTATAAAATAAATAATTTAAGTCACAAAAATGTCTAAATCTGTCCTATTCATCTGACAGAACAAAGTGCAAGCAGAGTACTTTTAAAAGATAACTCACAGTAGGATACAAAGACATTATATCATGACAGGCTTTTTCCAACCTAGCCATTTCATGAGGAAACTTGAAAGAGAAAAAATGGTTATGTGTGTGAATTATCAGATGTGGGGTCTTACATATATTCACTGATGAAGATATATTAACATAGCTTTACTTCTGACAAGCACTGAATCAAGCCCCTGTAAAGATTTTGGTGGTCAGCATCAGCAGAGTTCACAGGACATTCAATTGCAGTCAAAAGCTGAAATAAGAAATAATTAGGAGTGGAACCAACAATGACTCTAGGAAAATGTTAAGAACATTTCAGTTGGGAGTGACCTAGAACAATCACCTAGTCCACCTGCTTGGCCATTTCATGCCCAACCAAAAGTTAAAGCACTTTATTATGAACATTGTCCAAATGCACCTTGAACACTGACAAGGTTGGGGCATCGACCACCACTCTAGGAAGCCAGCTTCAGTGTATGACCACTGTCTCAGTAAAAAAATGCTTCCTAATGTCCAGTCTCAACCTCCCTGACATGGCTTTGAACTATTCCCACATGTCCTGTTGCTGAATCCCAGGGAGAAGAGCTTAGCACCTCCTCCTCCACATACACTCCTCAGGAAGCTGCAGAGAGCCCTGAGGTTGCCCCTCAGCATCCTTTTCTTCAAATGAGACAAATCCAAAGTCCTCCACAGCTCCTTATAGGACATACCTTCCAACCCTTCTATAGTTAAACCTGGATCCTACTCATTAAGTTTACACTAGTATCACGAACAGAGAAAGTCACAGAACAAGTTCCTTATCATGAAGTAGCACATAAATTGTATTCAAAGCACTTTGTCTAGTACAAGATGAAACAGTAATATATGTAAGACAGGTACAAGGGAGACAGAATTTATAAGAATGTAAGATTCTTCTTCATATCTAATCCCAACTCAAAGGACTTGATACCACAAAACCTAGGTGACTATCCTCTACAGTTAGCTATCAGGCCTCACCCCTGCTCTATGCTAGAAGTCTAGTCTTTTATTTCTTGGTTTGTTATACATGGGAGGACACAGGCAGTAGACAGCAGGCCCGAAACAAGTATACTAATCAAAAAATTTCCCACAGCTTGTCACAAGTGAAATGATGAATAGGAGGTTGCCTTCACTCCCACACCCTTACAGCTTCAGATGCTTTGCTCATAAATGCAGTGAACTGTAGATTTGCATGTGAAACCCTTTCCAGAAATTCTTGTAACTTTTTTCTTTAAGTCCTTGTCCCCAGAAAATAAAGCAGTGCTGCCTGCAGCACCTCTTTTCTATAATAGCTCATAAGTTAGAGCATTTGCCTTCTCAAAAAGTAGAAATCCAGATTCAATTTTCTTCTGTCTCAAATTATTTCAATTCACTTTTCCACCTCTCTGGAGCACTGCTTGCAACCAGGCTGGTGATTAGAAATCTCTGTCCTTCTTGTTGAATGAGGTTCATCTTGGTAAGTACAAATTAACTTTGGCCATAAAGAACACAGGATCAGTAAAATTCATGATCATTCTGTTTTCTGCAATTAGGACTAATGTTCTCCTAAGAAGTGAGAGCTTAAAATTTACAGGAGAAAAGAAAATTTGAATCAAAAATCAACAATCAACAACAATTTCACTGCTATCTCGTCTACACAAGAAATACAAACTTAAATATACTGAAACTAAAGTTCACCCTTGTATATATGCACCCAACCACGGCTTTACTTTGTACACACAAATAACACAAACCTTAGCTACTCTGAAGCTTCAGCAGAACTAAAGGCCTCAAGAAAACAGGATGAAAGACTCAGCTCTGCTTTGTTCCTGTATTTAACTCCATAGAGACACTTTTCAGGGAAAGAAAAAGTGAATCTGGACACTCACCTACCTGCCATAGCAGTAGCGGGTTTGGTTCAATTCAGTAGCCTTCTTGTATGTTCCTCTGTTCTGATCAGCATGCTCCAACTCAGCAGCTGCCATACAGTGAATACCTAAGCACTGAAGTTATTTTTTGCTTGCTTCAAAACTGCCTATAAATACACAATTTTAAATGAAACTGTTGAATTAAATGCACCTTATAGATCCACATATTGAGTTTTGTCATTATAGTTTGGTTAGTTATTCTATACGGTAATATTAAAGTTAACTAATTTTTAAGAAAAGACTAAGACTAATAGCTTCAGCTTTTCATGTTGGAGAATGCTTCATATCTGTAGCTCAGCAAGTAAAGCACTCCTTTCAAGGTCTGGATTAGAAATTGATTTTATTGCTATCATTCTAGCCTTAATATTCTTATCACCTTATATCACCTGCCAAAGCAGGGTCACCCAGAGCAGGCTGGACAGGAACGCATCCAGGCAGGTTCTGAATGTCTCCAGAGAGGCCTGCAGCCTGGTCCAGTGCTCTGTCATCCTCAAAGGAAATAAGGTTTTCCTCATTTTGAGATGGAATTTCCCACATTCCAGTTTGTGCCCATTAGCCCTTGTCCTGTCACTGAGTGACACTGAAAAAGTTTGGCTCTCACCCTTTAGATATTGATCAATATTGATGAGATCCCTCTCAGTCTTCTCCAGGCTAAACAGCTCCAGGTCTCTCTGTCTTTCCTCATCGGAGAGATACTCCAATCCCCTCATTGCCTTTGTAGCCCTCTGCTGGACTCCAGCAGTTCCTTGTCTTTCTGGAACTGGGAAGCTCAGAACTGGACACAGTGCTCCAGCAACACAGCCCATCAACATCATTATGACCACTGCTCTGTAATCACAACTGTAGCTCTGAACAAGCAGGATATCTCTTGTTTAGCCAGTAGCTTGGAGTTCTGCAGAGAGCAGGGTGTAGATCTGTTGTGGAAGTGTAAGGGATGATCCTAGAAGAGATGGTGGGAAAGAGGACTTTGAGGTGAGGAAAGTAGAACTATTGCCATGGTATGGGGTTGGGGTTGACACCCTGCCCTTACAGGATATTTCCATTGCTTATAGAACAGCTTAGCTTCATTTTAGGACAGCTTTTGACATTAAATAACATTGGGAAGAGTGAAGGATTCACCATAAGCTGCAAAGAAACACCAGAATTAACTTATAAATACTTTCCTTACACTTCCTTTGCAACTCTTCCCTTGGTTTTATTTCTTCGTAGCCTCTTCTTTAATAATTTAGCTTTGTTTCTACAGCTGTAGGCTACCTAGAAAAGACAAAATGGAGGGCATATAGTATTTATAAAAATAATATGCTCTAATTCCCTCCACAAACAGAGTAACTTTAAATTCACATTAAAATCTAACTGAAGTAAGGTGAGATAATGCTCTGGAACACATGTAAATACATGACTGTTTCATCAGGTTCTGTACTACCATAGCATTTCCTTTCTGCAATCAATAAGAAAATTTCCTGATCTACAGAAATCTTTGATTTAATAGTTGCATAATGCCTGGAAAGATGGCACCTGTGATCTGGGGATTATTTTAGTAAATTTTGTCATTCATATTGATGATATAAAAATATCTTCAAAGCTCCAGATCCAGATTTACTTAACATGGATGGATCTCATGAAGAAGTATGGCTACCTAGAAGTTTGGGAAATATGACTACTGGACATCAATCAGTAAGGTTCTCCTGTTATGAAATGAACAGAAGTGAATAAATCGCTTAATGGTCTGGCAAGTGGTTTCTGTCTCTGATTGGAGTGGTAGTAGTTTTAATTTAAAATAAATTGTATTAGGAATCTATCAGGGGTCTGTCCTGCAAGTTTATGCAGAAGCAAGCATATCCCAAACAGATGCACTTTGGCTTTTACCTGTAGCTGGAAGGTGAATTTCAAGAGTGCGGTTTTCCCCACATGAATAAATATTTTTCTTGTTATGGCTCCCTAAGTGATACTCACAAACAATTCTTGCCTTGAGACTTTCTTCCTACTAGCACTGTAGGAAAAGCAAACCAAAGAAACATATTTATTAATACTTGAATATTAAATCTAGCATCACTAAACACAAGGTGGCCTTTTTCGCCTTTTTGAAGGTCATATGTTTTCACAGACTTATGCTGTACTTCCTAAGCTGTAGGGGTTTGTGTTTTGTTTTTTTTTTTAAAAAGTTACTAGAATTATAGCAATTTATGAAAAATACTTCAACACTTAGAGACTAATGTTCAATAAACAATAGGCATAATATGTCTGAATGGTGTCTTCCTTCTGTGTGGTTTTATGAAGATTCACTGTCTCCATGATGAATAATTATTTTGAAATGATAATGAAGTAGTTTTTTATTTCCTACTAAACAGGTTAGATTTTAAATGTCCTCACCTGTCATTAAATGAGCAATTGGAATTTGAAAGGTAACATTAGTACTTAATAGTACATTGCATTCCTTTTTATCTACAAAATAATTTATAAAGAGTACCCACTTCAGAGTCCAGCCAAAGTAATAATTTACTCTTCATTTCAAGACTATCAAAAAAGAAAAGCTTTTTTAAATTTTTTTCCGTATACCAGTTCTACACTGGAAGTAAAAGATTATTCTGATATAGAAACAGCAAAAACTTGATGTTTACTTACTTCACCAGACAATGTACATTTGTGCCCTACTGATGCTTCTCCCATGTCTTTGTCTGCAGCTCTTCTTAGTAACTTAGCATCTTAACTATGACAAATCAGTGTTCAACCTCTGGTCCTTTGCTTTGAATTTTTTCTTCTGAATTCTTGCTTTGTCACTACATCCTTCTCCTCTGTTACTCTCTTTTCTTTATAGGATTTATCGATCTTTTGATTATCAATATCAAAAACAATTGTACAAGATAAATCATTCTTAGTGATTTTTGTCAAAATTAATAGTGTTCAAAAATTTTCTAATAGTACACTCCAAAATCTGAACTTTGGTTCTAAACACAGCCTCTCCAAGCAAGTTATTTCTGACAGGACTTTTTCAAATAACAAAAACCTAAGGCCCTCTTTACTAGATAAATAGTACATTAATCCATGCCGGAATGGAAAACAGAGTCAACAAGATATAGATGATATTTCTAAATGTTATTTTGTAGATGTGAGAAGAACCATTCTGAAATGAAGTTATAATAAAATAGGAAAGAAGATTCAGAAGCACAAAAAAACCACAAAAAAAGCCCCCAAAAAAAACAGGCTAAAGCTCTGAATATGAAATACATGTGCAATAGCTATTGATCAATTGAATAACAGTTCTCCTTTAGGTAGAAATTACAAATAGATTGCAGCTACAAATACAGGGGAAGTTTTAAACATTTTCCACCAAGTATGTATTTTATGTGTGTATTTTCAGTAACTGTGGAGAAGCCTGGGCAAGGGTTGTTGACTTCCCGCTCTGGCAAGAAGGGAAACCCATGATAAATCTTACTGGCGATAAGATGCATGTGAGAGTGATGGAAGTAAATTGGTGGAATACTGATAAAGCAGTAAATTGGATAAAGGAAGAAGCCATTAATCTTACTCAGCCGTTTGTTCTTTACTTGGGACTAACTTTACCATACCCATATCCATCACGGTATGTGGGACAAAATTTTGGATCCTCTATATTTTTAACATCTCCCTATTGGTTTGAAAAGTTGTGTGAAGGTGAAATTTAAATATAAATTTATTTACAACTCTATTTATCATGAATAGTACTTTATTCCTTGTGATTTTTTGGAGTCAGAGCCAGTGTTAGTATTTCAGTACACAGTAAGAAAACACTTGGATGAGAGGTTAGATTTCTGATTTAAAGCTAAGGAAACAGAAATGAAAAATTTTTCTCTGTTGTAGGAAAGGGGTTGTTAGCAGTACTCATTGAAACAATAAAGAAATTGGAGTTCAATGGCTAGAAACTTATTAAATGGTGAAAGAAATCATTGCCATACTTAGCTGTAATTCTTTTTTCAGTAATGGTCCAAAGTTTACTGTTTATAACATTCTGTGTTGTGGTTGTTATAAATGATGCTATATGTAGTCATTCTGAGTTTTGTAATGAGAGATTGACTTTTCCTGCAGAATAAACCTGAAACAGTAAGACACAGCAGAAGTCGCTTTTTTCTGTTAACTTCTTTCCATGCTACTGTAGCTTTCCAATGGTTTAAGAATCCAGTCAAGTACCATTATGTTCATATGTGGAAAGCTAGCAGGTAGCACTCTATCCCAAAGAAGCAGGAAAGATTTTAGCTCTCTCTTATGTGGTCTTCAGGTGTCATTATCTGTCATAAAAATATTAATGGGTTACAACAGCATAAAAGCACTAAGATTCTCTGCAGCAGGAGAACTGAGAAATAGGTTTGAAAACACTTCAAGTCTACTTTTGGAAAAAACATATACAATTTATATAACTCATCTGGCCTTTTCTACTGGGGAACTGCAAAATGTCTTTATCTAGGTGCNATGTGGATGGGATGGAATACCGCATTGGTCGGATTTAGGTCACCTGTCCTGTTCACTCTTTCCGCTTCCAGCCCTCCAACAGGGCAAATAACAAAATTACCTGACCTTGGTTGTTACAGCAATATGTATAAGCAAGGACCTCTCTGCATACCATTCCTTGGTATAATCAGGTCTTATCACTGCAAGAGTGAACAGTTTCTGAACAATATGCTGTTGATTTCAGAATTTAGTTAGTTCAGAGGCCCAGCTGAAAAAGTAAAATTGTAAAACAGAAAATTGGTTCTGTTTTACCTCAAACCAGAATAGGAAAAAACTTTCATTTGCAAAAATTAAGATCTAGTTTGGATAGTATGGAAAACTTTCTAGATCCTAGTTGCTACGTTAGACACATCTTGGATAGTAGGGGTACCTTTTTTGCAAGGCACAGACAGAGTTAGAAAGTATCTGACAAATTTTTATCATCCTTAATCTAGATATACTTAAACTCCATAATTTGCTGAAGTCCTTTCTGCCACTACATTCATATACTCAGTTACATGAACTACATGTTCCCATTTATTGACCATTGACTGATGCTTCTCGAAGGCATCTGTGTTTTGTCCATGGAAGAAGTCATCTTTGAAAACGACAGAGATCAATCTCATTAAGAAGTTTAAGTGCATAGATGAAGAACTTGAATTAAATTATATGTTTAATGGGAGCTCATACAGAATGGAGTATCAGCATGGCAAAACCCCTTTGTTACTAAATAGGTGATCCTCTGTATTTTGCACAAGCTGGCACTTTCTCAGGGCATGTGGCTTCTTTCCTAGCTATGAGTTACAACAGACAGGCCAAAGGGGTTATGACTTTGTGAACCCTTAAAACTAAAATGTAATCCTGAAGAAAATGGTTCTGTCTTCTGACGAATAATGGATGGAAATAGACAATTTTTGCTCCCGTTATATCTTAAGCAAATAATAAATAGCCATTTGAGGAGTCTAAAACTTGACTTTATGTAGCCAAGAACCTTCAGCCATAGGTAAATGACTGAAGTCATTCACAATTTCTTCTTGTAGCCTATATTCTGTAGGGCCTAAGGAAACTTAGGTTTTGGTATGGCTGTTTGACTATTACAAAGCCGAGTTTTATCCCTAGGTTAAGAGCACTTTAATTCTTGCTGTCTTACTGACTGTTTGAATGACTTAATACATCTGGTAGATAACTCAAGATGGACTGTAGAGGGATGTGGAGCTTTGTGGGTATTGGAACACATGGCCATAACAGCACCGGTGATCAAATAGTTTCAGCAGGGACTGATAGTTTGAAGCACCACACCAGTAAACAGGGATGTAATGCTTCTAGGGTCAACTTCAGTCTGGTTGGTTATGTATTGCATGGAGCCCCTTGTACAGTGTGTGCCTCAGTTATTTTGCCAGGAACCAGTCCTGCCCATGTTTGGGGCCAGCCCAGGAGTGGATCTGTGGCTGCAGCCCTGGGAACATGCTGCTGCACAGGCACTGGACTTGCTGCGTCACAATCTAGGGCTCAGCTCTGTTTGTTAGAGAAGATTTTCAGAGGCAAATGAGAGCAACTGCTGGGGTTTTATTTCATAAATATAAGTTTTCCATTCTCAGATTGCATCTTCTCTGCTTTGTGGTAATTTGTGCATTAAGTCTGCAATATAGAAGCCATTAAGTCTGTTAAATGCAGCACTTAAAGGAATGCTTGCAAGTATGACTGCCAAGGCTAAATATATGTCAAACTTTGAGGCTCTAAATCTGGTACTCCTTACACAGTATTTGTGAGCATGGCAGTTTGAATATATGAAACCAGTTGGTTGCCTCCTACTTTTTAGTTTCAAACTGATCTTACACTTCTCTATAACTACATGGATTGGCGTCTGTGGGAACAAATAGAAAAGTATTAGAAATTGTGACTTCTTATCAAGTTGTCAATACTTGTCATCTGCTATCCTGGACACCTTCCCAGACCTAGTAAATTTCCATGTTGTTCTCAAGTAGGCTCGCATAACACCTGACAATTTTGATACGTATTATTTGTAGTAATCCTATAGTCAATGAGACACTATGCTAATACTTACTCTAGAGTATAGTTGTAGAAGACTGTTCTGTCGTGTCTCTCTAAAAAAAAAAGAAAAAAAAATGTATCAGCTGGTAGAGCACATATTTCTGGCTTGTAGCCTTAATTTCTACTTGATTTTTACAGCGTTCTCTTAAAATTACTTGGTACCTGTGGAAGCAAAGAGGAAGTATGGAGGAGGTAGTAGCACCATGTAACAGAGAAGCAGCTGGTGTTTCTTGGACAACAAATTGCTAATTGTGAACTTATGCTTAAAAGTTTTTCATTAAATCTGTTTTGCTTTGTTTTTTTAATACTTAGTTCTGAAACTAACTAAACTCAATGATCAATGTGACTATTAAGCAGGTATCTTTTATCACAGTGCTGGGGTCACAGTGGGGATTTTCCACCATAAGTGGTCCCCCTCAGCAACGACTTCAAAGGGGTTATATTTACAAAAGGATTTACATATTCATAGTTTTTGCATGAAATGATTAACACAAGTTTGCATACTTCTAGAACGACTTTCGTATTCATAAGGTCATTCCACAGTCTTTTCTGCCATCTAGTGGCCTTTACAAGAATTGCAGTCACTTCATCCGATGGACGTGGACAACAACAGTTGTCTTCTGATGGACTTAGGTCGTTATGTTCCTCTTCTTGCTGGCTTGGCAGGGCTTCCCTTATCCTCTTCCGATGTTATGCTAAGCTAAGCTTAAACAACAATATATTTGTCTCGGTTAGTTTCTACTGCTAAACAATGTATATAGAAAAGGGGTTATAAAGTGTTAGGCAATCTTTCTTCAAAGAAAGTTTAAGGCACACTGTTTGATTATCTCACATAACAAGGCCTTTGGCAAGGCATTAATCACAATGGCCTGCATCTGCCTCATTTTCTTAGGGTTAGTAAGCAATTTTGCTTAGCTTTTAAATCATGACATACAAAATTCATTAGTATCTCCCTGTAATTCAGTTGTTAAAGTAAGTAATGTTAATTTCCTCTTATTTTTAGGTAACTTATGAAACTGTTGAAATACGCAAGTGGTATTCTCTTTCAGAGATGTATCCAGTAGAATACTACTCATGTTACACCAAGAATTGCACAAGAAAGTTTACAAAGCAAGAAGTGAGAAATATTAGAGTATTTTATTATGCGATGTGTGTGGAAACAGATGCCATGCTGTGTAGGTAATATTTCACTCTACTGTAAATTTTCTTGTTCTGACTTTTTTAAGGAAATGCGGATAGGGCTGCTCTTCTGGAAGGGAAAAAAAAAAAAAAACCAAACACAATTCAGATTTGGGAGTAAATCACATGGAGGTTGCATAATGAAAAGACTGGATAGCTTTTAAGGATATCGCAAGGTAAATTCAGAGCCCTCTGGAAAGTAATCACAGCCATCAGTCAGAGACCCTGGAAAAGACCAGTTACTGCAGCAAAATGTTGCTTGACCCACATGGAACTAAAGAGGAACTCTCTGATTAAGTGCTAACTGAAATAATGGCAACAGTTGTGAAGGGGACAGATCAGCAAAGCAAAGCTGGAAGGAAAAATAAATTTTAGGGCATAAGCACTTTCCTTGGAGATTGATTTCAAATGCATAGGCTGAATGACAGTGTGAGAAATGACTCGGGGATTTTGCTGCAGCTGTGTTGTGAGTTTCAACCACGTTACAAGTTTCAGCCATTTTTGCGCAAAAGTGGGATGTGTTGCATATGTGGAGTTAGTTGCTGGGGGGAATGGGTTGTGCTGTGATAGGCCAAAGAGTGTGCACCCTCAAGTACCAGACCCATGGGAAAAGGGGAAGGGGAAGCAGGTACTTGAGGAGAAGGCTTAAAAGGCCTGAACTCTTTGCAATGTGTGCTCTTTCTTAAGATGCACCCAATTCAGCTGACTCTATCATTTCTCTTTAAAAAAAATTTGTATCTTTGCTTCAAAGATTTTATCCTCTTCACGTTCTATCTGTGAGCAAGTGTTTCTCACCACAGCTATTACACCTGTGCTAAACAGTAGGCTTACCTTTGATGTCTCCCTTAGCAGCATATTATTGTAAGTTAAGAAAAAGAAGAAAAATAAAAAGCTAATTAGGCATTTGGAATTCTTCCTATTTTGCAGTAACATCTACATACATAAAAATTATAGTACAAGTTTGTCTCAATTTACAGTATGTTATTTCATGAACTAAAACAAGAAATTTCATGAAAGAACAAGAATTTCTGCATTCTAACATAAAATTCAATAAATAATAAGTAACTTTTAACAAAGTTAGCATGATGAAGTAATTTAAAAGATACAGCATGACTGTTGCACATTTTATGAAAGAAAAGAGATCAATGATCAACGGGAAGCTGGTAGTTTTAGGGAATGAAGGCATTGCAAAGTATCTGCACTGGGGTTTAATTTGGTAATGTATTTTAAGTTTTTAACTAGTCTATTTAAGGAAGAATCACCTCAGTGTTTTAACTTTAAAGATGTGTGAGTGCTTTGCTTCATTACCAGCTTCCATGATTTTGGCCTTGTCTCTATGGCAGAGATGTATGCACAAGGACCTCCTATGAGGATATAGGAACAGGAAGGAGAGAATTCCACTGATTATGCATAAGAGGGATACTGTCAAGAGTCCTCCACCCTAAATATAGTGTCAGAGCTTCTGCTGCCCTGTTTTACTTCAGTTGAAATAACTGTTATCAGACTCTGAGAGATCTTTGCAGGCTTTTAATATTTACCTGATCTTTGGGAGACAGAGATGCTTGTGATACGATACTGAGGAACTTGTTCAACTTACAGCATCTTCCAGGGGCCATCAAGTAGACTATACAGCTTTCCATATACACACTGTATTGAAACCACCTTTGATACTATCTCTACCTCCAGCCCTGCCAGCAAAACTCCATTCCTCTGCTTCCCCACCAGTTATAGGTGATAAACGTTATGACCACCTGTTGTAAAGTGTTTTGTAATTCCTTGATTAAGAATGCTAGATAGGAGCTTAGCACCTTTACTATCAAAGAAATTAATGGTTAGGTTACATTGGATATGGAGCTTCAAGGGTCCTTTCATGTTATGACAATCTCTTTCTCCTGCCTGACATGGCCAGAGCAGAAGGGAAGCACATAAAACCATGATTAAAAACAATTAAAGAGCACCACCCATCACTGGAGGTTATCACAATCAGTTTTAGCAAACATCTGC
>VXBJ01004832.1:0-10583 GCA_013400055.1 Nycticryphes semicollaris | reverse complement strand
TGCTTTTGACGAAGAAGATGAGCAGCTGACTTTGGAAAATTCCTTAAGGTTTGTTTTATTGTGTATTTTAGGGTTTCTGTGTTCTATAAGGAGAATAATTAGGAACGCGTGTTTTATTATTGTAATAAAATTTACATTCAGACATCTGTAGCATTACCTTAGGCTTCTTAAATCAGAGTAACTCCAGTAGCATTTTGATTTTGTGTACCTTTGCTTAGGTATAGCAAAAATTCATGTCCCACACAACCTTAGTGGATATTCTCTGATGACGATGCTTTGCAAAAAGGCTTAAAACAAAGTCTTACCCAGAGACATTCAGCCCTCATATGTGTTGAGCGAGAATCATGGATGCAATGTAAATTCTTCAAAATACATGCCTCAAACTGGAAATGGAAATATATCATGTGCTGAGATGGCTGTTCAGTACTTCCACAACTGTTTAGTATGTTACAACTTCTATGTCATACAATCATTCAGGTTGGAAAAGACTCTTGGGATCTCTGAGTCCAACCATCAACCCCACTCTATTAAGTTCTCCCCTACCCCATATCCCCCAACACCACACCTAAACAACTCTTAAACACATTCAGGGTTGGTGATTCAACCACCTTCCTGGGCAGCCCATTCCAATGTCTGACCATGCCTTCTGTGAAAAATTCTTTCCTAATGTCCAGTCTAAACCTACCCTGTTGCAGCTTGAAGCCATTCTCTCTCATTCTATTGATAATTCCCTGAGAGAAAAGACTAGCATCAACCTCTCTACAATGTCCTTTCATGTAGTTGTAGAGAGTGATGAGGTCTCCTCTCAGCCTCCTCTTCCTCAAACCAAACAGTCCCAGCTCCTTCAATCGCTCTTCATACGATTTATTCTCCAGGCCCTTCACCAGCTTTGTTGCTCTCTGCTGCACTCACTCCAGCCACCTTGGTAATTCTCTTGTGTTGAGGTGCCCAGAACTGGACACAAAACTCAAGGTGTGGCCTCACCAGTGCTTAGTACAGGGGGACAATCACCTCCTTTCTTCTGCTGGTCACACTGGTTCTAATACAAGCCAGGATGCCATTGGCTTTCTTGGCCACCTGGGCACACTGCTGGTTCATATTAGAACCCCCAGGCCCTTTTCTGCCAGGCAGCTTTCCACCCACGCTTCCCCAAGTCTGTAGCTTGTTGTGACCCAAGTGGAGGACCTGGCACTCAGCCTTGTTGAAGCTCATCCCATTAACATTGGGCCATTGATCCAATTTATCCAACTCTCTCTGTAGAGCCTTTCTATCCTCATGCGTGTCCTAACTGACTGAATAATTTACTTAAATACAAATTGGATCTTAACTGACTTTTTTTTTTGTTACAGACTTTGCTTACAAAAGTCGCCATAAATTCCCAGTAATTGTACATTCCTTGGACAAAATATTCCCCTCTGTAGTAGACTACCCAAAGATTTCTTCTTTTGTTCAGAAATATAACAAATAACAGTTTATGATTTGAAAACAAAGTTTGGGTCAAAATTACTCAAATGTTATTACCAACCTTAGGTGGCATCAGGACTGGCTAAAGGAACCAAAAAAATACAAGAATGCAGTTGACAAACGGCTTAGTCAAAGTAAGTAAACAAAAAACAAAAACAACCTAGATTTCATATGAGTGGGGATATGAAAACATTCTGTGTGTGTAATATTATGCTATATTTCAAGAGTTAGAATTATTTTCTTATGTAAGCTGTTGAAAGCCAAATGCCCAGACAATTACTGTGTTGTGTTAGAAAGCCAAAAAGCACTTTATATAACCAGTTAGCACAACAATGTTGAACCAGCAACGTACACAGACGAGATGCAATTGAAGCCCACAGAAAAAAAGTTCACATAAAAATACTATTTTGCATTTTTTTGAGGAATGTGATAAGAGAACAAAATAGTTTTGGAAGAAAGTAAGGTTTAGCTAGTAAATCTTCTCCTTAAGAAAAAATGTAATTGTAGCAGCACTTAAGTTTGCTCATTCTTAATCACAGTTGTTGCTGCTCTAGTATCAATTCTGGATGACATTATACTTCATGCCTAAATGCTTTTTCGTATCTTTAATGCAATACTCAGCAGTAGCAGTAAGCTAGTAAAAATGAACATAAAAAATACATGTTTTTACTGGTGGCTAAGCACTCTACATGCATTTCATAAACTACTTACCACACTAGAATTAGGTACGTACTTATTAATAATTTGGCTGGTTTATCTTTTTCTGTCTTCAGAGAACATTAAGGCTAATCTTATAGTACTTACGACTACAGTAGCAATTTTTTTTGAGGGCAAGGAACAAATAGTTAAACTGTCAAACATTGTAGCACGTCATTACAGTTGCTAAAATGAGGTCAGATTATGATGAAATAATTTCAACAAAATCCATGTCTTAGCAGTACATGGTTAAATCGCTGTGTAAGAAGATAAAATAAATATATCCATATGAAGGCTCACTTAGCAGGGAAAACAATAAATAAACTGATAATTTTCCAGAGGTCTGGACAGAATGCAGTACATTGTATAAAATATAGCAAAATAAAATTGTGTTGAACCAGATGTGTTTCATGTGTGTGCTTTTTTTTAGTGGCTGAATGTTTAAAGAAATTACTAGAGAATGTTTAAAGAATTTACAGGCATAATTTTATTTTGCCAGTTCTGTGGACAATGCTTTCTTAAAAGGCCCAAGCTTTTAAGATGTACCTCTTTGTAAGTGTCAGGCTTACAAAAGTGCAGTTTGTGATACCCTGTGAAGTGGAAAAAGAAATTGGGAAAACAAACTTCTTACTGTAATTCCTTGCAACAACATCATGTCACAGACTGTCCAAAGGAGCCCTAGGGATGGAGGCAGGTTTGCAGACAATGCAGGAAACCCTGGGGATGTGCCAGCAGGCAAAGCAGAGCTGGGACATCAGGAGGTACGGACGCTCTCTCACCAGGCAGTCTAGGGTCAGATCCTGCATTAGCATGTCTAGTCTAGTAGTTCTTTTTCTCTCTAGTTATCTTAGGATGCTTACTGAAAAAGAAAACATTGTGGGTTTTGTTAAAAGCAAAAGTTTGACTTTTGCAAGTTATTTATTATTTGTGCGGGAGTGAACATTTGTTCTGAAAGAGTTAGAGAGAAGGCAAAAGCCCCCTAATGCCTTCTCATCTCCATTTGTGATAAAGAATCTACCTGTGTTGGTATAGAATGGAGGTAATTTAAGCTTAAAACAGATACCTTGGACAATGTGTTCATACTCATTTACTCTGTCTTAGTTATACTAATGCAACTACATTACTGTAACACAAACAAAATGGGCTCTACCACATGCAAGGTTGGTCAGCTAACAAAGGACAAAAAAATCTGATCTGTTTTTTGATCATACTGAATGAGTTACACAGCGTTAAATTGAAGAGACATTGGAGAGAGAAATGGAGAAGGCAGGCTGAAATGCCAACAAGTTCAAGCATATTTATTAGATATAGCCGCATCAGTGCAGCCTCAGGAGATGTACCTGGAACGACCAAGGTCTTCAAGTGCTTACAGAAGCACCAGAGAAACGACTGTCCTGATGAAAAAAAAATGGGAATTATTTGTGTAAACACAAGGTCCTACTCTCTGGAGAGGTAAGAGACTGACAGTGTCAATTTGCCAATAAATCATGTGGAAATAGTCATCTACCACCTTGTCGGGAAAACCAAAAAGGTTAGAAGGTTTTTCTTGACAAAAGGTAAGAAAAAAGACATCAGTGGGGAAATTCAAACTTTGAATCCACTTGACCACAGCCTATCTGATCTTATTTTAAGCAAGGCAGGGAAATAAGAGTCTAGATCAAATTACTGTAAAATAACTTCACAACTGACTAAAATCAAACTTAGTAGTAGATTCCAAAACTTAAAAAGTGGGAAGGCTGATCAAATAAAGAATGCAGAAATTTAACACAGTACTGTTTGGTACCTTTTTAATAAGTAATATTAATGCAGGAGTAGTCACTTTTTCTTATCAAACATGAGAAAATGCACCATGGGGGCACTATCGGCACTTCTGAGGATAAGCCAAAATTCAAAGTAGTCCTGATTACCTAGAGTCATGATCTGAAATCAATTAGATAAAATCCATCATGGATTAGTTAAAGGAAAAAGTAAAAAGGAAGGAGAAAAATACTANAAAAAAAAAAAAAAAGCTCCACACCTGGAGATTTGAGAGACCCAAAAGCAGAGTATGAATCAACAGCACGATGTGGTGACAAAGGAAAAGAGTGACATTTGAGGGCGACTAAAGAAGTGGTGTATGTAAGACACAAGCAGATATTATTTTGTTCGTCTTAACACTAGTGAATCCTTAGGCTACTGTCTTGTGGCTTTGATTTTTAAGAAGGATTTAAACATATAAGAGGATTTGGAGGAAGGTAATATAATAAAGGGTCCTGTGAATCACTTTGGGTTTATTTCAGCTGCCAAAAAGCTCAACAAGTCCTCAACTACAAGTAAGGCTTATTTAAGAGCACAGCAAATCTGACACTGAACAGAAAAAGAAGTATCTTTAGTTGTCAGGCAGGACTGTTTTGGTGAGCTATTTCGTGGCAGGAAAACAAGAAAACAAACAAACAAACAAAAACCACAAACAAACAAAAAAAAAACCCACAAAACAAAACAAAAAAGTAAGTGGGGAAACAAGAAAACAGTAGAGAATACCTGCACAGAAGCTGCACCCGGGCTCTTCCGGGAGAAACACCTTTACGCAGTCACAGATAAACGCACTTCGGTTAGTGTTCAGAATCTCAGGCTCCTCGAGGGTATAAATCGGACTAGGAATCCACTGCAGAAACCAGCCGTGGGGACGCCGGTGTGCCTCCCGCTCAGTCGGGGACTGATGAGGTCCGTCCCGCGTCCGACAATGGCATCCCAGGCTCCCGCAGCTCCCCTGGTACCTCTGCACCCCAGGCATCACCGGCGCGCCTGGTACCCTGTGTTCCTCTGGCGCCGACGGACTGGAGCGACACGGGGATGCTCTCCGTCGACCACTCCACCGGCGTTGCCGGCATCTCAGGCTCCCCCGGTACCTCCGCCACCCGAGTCTGCCACGGCAATCCAGGCAATCCCAGCTCCTCCGGCAAGCGAAGTCGCCCGGGAGGCCAGCCGGCCCGGGGAGCTCGGTCGCCAGCCGCGGCAGCAGCGCTAGCCCGCAGCCCGCCAGGTCGGCCAGCGCCAGGTGGCCCAAGCAGCAGGTCCCGCCGCCGGCTCAGCCGCCCCCCGTGCAGCCATCACAGCACCAGCCCGTTGCCCACCAACGCCAGCAGCAGGACGGTGCCTGCCCAGGCCGCCTGCGGGCCGGGTAGGAGTGGAGAGGCGCCGGTGGCGCGGAGGTTGAGACTGGGGGACGAGTGGAACCCCTCCATTGCGGCAGCCGCCGCTTGGGACTCCGGGATCCCCCGGCGGCGCGACACTCCCGAAGGTATATACAGGGGCTGGCCGTCATCCGGCACCGGGAGTGGACTGCGCGCACGGCGGATCGCACGCACCAGGGACCAGCGGGCATCTTCCCCCAACGTTCCTCAGACCCTACACAACACTGCACCGTCGGGCATGATCCCCCCATGGTCCTCATCCCCTGCACTGCTGGCGCCAGCAGGCGTCTGGGTCTGGTAGCCCTCATTCTTTACCCTGCCTGGCACCTGTGAGCATCTTTCCTGGGCTGGTCCTCACCCCCTGTGCAGCCCGGGACTGGTGAGCATCTTCCTCCGGTGGTCCTCACCCCCTGCATCACCCATGAGTGACAGGCATTTTCCCCCAGTGGTTCTCTCACCCCTGCATTGTCGAGCATCTTCCCTCAGAGCCTCAGTAACCTGCTCCCCTCCGCTTCAGTCCCACCTCAGGCTGCCCTGCCGCTGCCCACCCGAGGATAACGTCCTCCGGAGGGCAGCCAGGGGGAGTGGGGGATCGCATCCCTGCTTGTGCTTGGGACTCGAGGCAGCCCCAGTGGTGAGGCCTTGATGCTCACATCTCCAAGGCACGTTGAGCCCACCATATTTTATCTTTTCCCCAAAGGGAAGAAAGAAATTAGAGGAGAGCAGCAAATTACTGCAACTCATAAACCCAGCTGTATTTCTAGATAGCAAATCTATCCTTTGGCTATTAGGCTCTTTGACTGTCATTCCCAGTAGATAGCACTTGGCTGCCAGCAATGCCTTCATCCAGCACAGTGTGCAGTGACCCATAAAATGTTAAAGCAGCCAAACTATTAAGAAAACATTGGAAAAAATCTAATAGAAAATCAACTTGAAGTGTGTTTGGTGGGGAATAACCTTTTATCTTTTTGATTGAAATGTTACCTCCACTGATAGGTGCTGCTCTGGTAGCTAGTTTGTAGCTCAGGTTGCTGTTGTGTGACCCAAAGGTGTTATGTGGGCCATTGTACTCTAGATTTTATTTGAACAGCTGGTTTTAACATGGTCATCAGCCTGGAACAAACAGTAGCAAGCAAAACTGGTTATTATTTCACCCTAGAGTGTGATGGAGAGTGCACTTCTCAAGGAGCTGTGAGAGGGCAGACAGAGAAATTGCCTTTTTAAAGTGCTTTTGATATGCAGGTGACACTCACCAGCTCAGCTATCTCCTGATCCACACTTAACACCTGTGGCTCTGTGCTAGCAACACATCCCTCAGAACCTGGGTCACCATCCCTTGGCCTGTCAGAAGCAAGTTAGATAATATCTTCCTCCCCCAGCAAGTCTATTTTAAAGCTCTGTCAATGAGCCCTGATAGCTCATGAGTGGAGAAGACTCTTTTTACCCTTTCAGAAGGATGAACCCCATCTGACACCAGCAAGCCTGGTGCCATGTAGGACATCCCATTGTCAAAAAATCCAAAGTTGTGGCAGGGACGCCACCTACGGAGCCATGTATTGTTGGCCTGAGCACATCTGCTTCTTTCAGAGTCACTGCCTCTAACTGGGAGAACACAATAAAAGATAACCTGCACCCCAGATTCTCTTACTAACCTTTCCAAAGCCCTGAAGTCTCATTTGATTACTCTTGGGTTACATGTTGCCACCTCATCACCACCCATATGAAAGGACATTTAAGGGGATTATTATTTTTTTCCTCTCTTAACCCTGCCCCTCATCTTTGTTAACACAGCCTTGTCTTTATTATTTTCATTTCAAGATTGTTAATATTGTAGCTTTTAGGAAAGAAAGAGATGTTTTTTCTGAAGACAATCAGCAGCCAAGCCTGATCTGGAGCTATTTCAGGAGAAGTGCTCCCATTTCCCAGACTGGCAGCAGCTTGTCTGGCAGTCACATCAGAAACCCAATTTTTACCAAGTACCAAGCCTGCATGTTTGGCAATGTCACACTGCTGGTACATGGCTATCCTGTCTGGATAAGAGATTGGTCTCAATCTTTTTTACTTCTTTTTAACACTTAACAGCATTATCTGATTTAATACAACAAAATAGACCCTGCTTTTAAATTATTTTCATTCTTGGGATATTTTATTAATATTTCAATTATTGGAAATGGTAAAAACATATAAAATATAAGCAGGCAAATGCTACAAAGTCTTCAAGGTGCTACAGAAAGTTTATCTCTAACAAGGAGCTGCCCACCTTTTCTGCAGGAGGGTGATATTTTCAACTGTACTGTTGAGCAAAATCCTTACTGAAGATAATCCCAAAGGTAAACAACAATGCTTTTTTGTGACATTGCACCATAAACACTCTCTCCAAATATTTGACAACAAGAAAACAAACCACCTTTTTTTCTGTAAAAACACAAAGGCATTCCGCTTTCCAGCTTTGCAAAATGACAGATTGTAATATTTGAGATCTTGCAAAATACAGTATATGGACTAATTTTACTTCTGTAATCATATATTAACATTATTTCCTTTATTTGCTGGCAAATAAAAGGATTTTGGCACTGTTCCAGGTTGTGAGCCCTTTTGCTACCAAGTGAGATAACTTAGGAGTACAAGCAGATCAATGATTATGCAAGAAATTATACTACTAATCTAAATTAAAATATATTTAATGACTACTTAGGGGCCTTAAAAAAATAAGCTTAACAGCTTTTAGAAATTAGAATGAAAATCAGTTTCAGCTCCATAATTCTCTTCTTGAGTTGATTTTTGCATTCCTGTGAGGAAAACTTGCTCTGGAATCTGCAGGAATCCTAACGGTTTCAGAAATACACAGTTTCAGAAGCTGGTAATCTTAAAACTGAACAGTCCAGTTCAGCAAGTAATCTGTTCTCTATTTCCCAAGCTTTTCTGTCTGCTGCACTCACTGGTGTGGGCTCAGATGGGCCAGGGCATCCTGGTTTTATTCTTTGAAGCTGCATGTGATCCACATGTGCAGTTTACTGGAGCCACTGAAGTGTGGCAGTGAATAAAAGTTCCTGAATGTAAATTAAGGCTGCAGGACTTCAAAGTGTGTTTCAGAGGGTTGGAAGCTGGTAAGGGAGGAGAGAAGGCATTCAATGGTAACTGGAGAAGGGTGAAGAAATTACCTAGGTTGGAGGTGCAGTTCAAGTGTTTTTATGTTGTTTTATTTACATTTACTCTTCTACAAAACAAGGTCCTTCAGTTTCGGAGACCTTATCAGTTTTGCCCTTGCAAAGCTGGCTTGTTCTTGCCTGCAGCATTATGTTTCTGAGACCTCTTGGTTTGTCTGGAGGTTTGTCTGTCCTGTCCTAACGGCGGCAGGAACTTTATTACAGGGAATGATGAGGAACAGTTGGCATTTTTCACATAGTAGAAGACATCTCACATAGCTGGACAGGGCTCTGTAAGAGGTCTTTAGTTCCGAGCAACACTGTCTTCTTGCTAGGTTTAAGTGGAACAATATTGTTTCCTGTTGTCTGGATGATTGATGTTTGCTGTGTCACAGTGGTCCTTTCAGAACTGTTCCTCTGATAGCCTGGGAAATTGTACAGGACAATTCAAAACATTGACTGACAGTGCCTAGAGTCATATTCTTCATGGAAAAGGATTTTTGTTGCATGTTACTGAAAGATAAAGGTAGTGGCATGGTGGGCCTTGCATTGTTTCTAACGCTATCATCTAAACTTAACATAAAGGGGGATTGGCATTTTACCTGAGATTTGTGTCTCACCTAGATTAAATCCATATCATCAAGGCAAATTTATTAGACATAAACTTAGCAACTGATAGCTGTGAGCCTCCAAACTCACAAGTGCCCAACTTCTCTTTGTCCTATACAGCTATCTGTCTGGAAAGACAGCATGGACACAAGTTTACCAAGTAGAGTTCTCCAATACATGGGGATTTTATGAGATAATTTGTAGTACGTGGTGGGTTTGTTTATGTTTCGGTCCACTGCTGCACGTGTCTTTGTCAGCCCAGGACACTGCTCAACTTTTTGAGTCTGCAGGAGTGGTCAACAGCTCAGGTGTCTTCTGTTAAACTCTTCCTGATGATACTTTAAGCCCAGAAGACCAACCATATCCTAGGTTGCATCAAAAGAAGTGTGACCAGCAGGTCAAGAGAGATGATTCTCCTTCTCTACTCTGCTCTTGTGAGACCTCCCCTGGAGTACTGTGTCCACCTCTGGAGTTCTCAGCACAAAAAGGACATGGACCTGCCCATGGATGGTCCATGCAGAGGGACAGGATCAACCCTGCAGTTGTTGTTGTGAGCTAAGGCAAATCTGCATGGTAAGACTTTGTGGCAAAATAAACCACTCCAAGAGGCAGAAATGGAGATATATGCATAAAGAACATAATCTGACAGGGGAAAGTGCAGCACTCAGTTCCTTACTGCTACCATTACAGAAGTGTCTTCCTCCTCTTCAAGCGTCAGGGGGCTGAAGCCATATGACCCTATCAATGATGTCTGTAGTCCAAAGACATGGAGATGGAACAGGCATAGACATACGGTATACTGAGCCCAAACCTCTTGAAACCTCAGCCAGCCATCCAGAGCCCCCATTTGTGGTTTGACCTACTTCACAGAAAGAAAATTTGATTCACTCTTTGAGCAGTCATGCTTGAGTGCCTTAGGCAGACTTTTTGGGATGTATAGCTTATTGTTCATCATTCCTCATAAAAATCCACTCTTTTAATTATAATTTTCACATCCCAGGGGTGTACGCCTACAGTAATTAAAAATTGGCCCAGAAGTAAATAAAAGCATGGAGTCAGACTGACCCCTGGATAAAAATTTCATCCTGTGGAAAGGGGATTGTGGTCCCCTGCTAGAGAAAGACCTCTCAGAAACCTCTTATAAACACAGAAATATGTTAAAATGCAGTATTTTTAGATAGGTCTTCCAATTCCAATATGCATGTCCTTGACTAGGACCTGGGCCAAGCTTGGAGAAATCCCAGATGGAGGACTCTGCTTGCATTTTTCATGTCAGATCACTCTGAATGAGAAAGATGAGGGACATAAATACATTTCTTGCATTTGATATTTGCATTCTTACTGCAATGCTGCTGAGAGGCACTATGTCCTGCTCTTTTTTTCCTTCCTTGCCTTAACATGATATAGTGTTCAACTGTGAAATATCATTCGGTCATAAACAAACTACTACTGCTGCCTGTGTATTATAATATACAATATATATACATATATATAT
>VXBJ01004831.1:222280-248464 GCA_013400055.1 Nycticryphes semicollaris | reverse complement strand
CCAGCTCTCCAGCCTGTCCAGGTCTTGCTGGGTGGTGGCACAGCCTTCTGGTGTGTCAGCCACCCCTCCCAGTTGTGTGTCATCAGCGAATCCAGATCATTGATGAATACATTCAACAGGACTGGACCCAGTACTGACCCCTGGGGAACACCACTAATTATGGACCTCCAACTAGATTCTGTGCCAATGATGCTACCCTCCGAGCTCTGTTTTTCAGCCAGTTTTCAATCCACCCCACTGTCCGTACTCTTCATCTGTACTTTGCACAGGAAACAAATTTCACTTGAAAAGATCAAAGGCAAGAACCAAGATCTCTCTTCGACCCACCTTTTCAGCTGCACAACCTCAATCCTACTTTCATTAAGAAAAGAGAAATCCCAAGTTGGGCTGCCCCTCAGAATTTATGCAGCCCTTGCTCCTCATTTCACCGGTTAAAAAACAAAGGCAAAATTTTATTACAGTTGTGTTGAACAGATTCATTTGTTCGCGGTTCAGCGCTAGAAGCACTAACATCAGTATCACCCAGTGAAAGTCTTGGAGTGACAGACAACAGAGGCACCCAGGCAGCAGGAGAGCACACAGATAGAAGCTCAGCTTTATGGTCAAGCTAAAATCCTTCTTTTATGAACAAACGAACTTGTGAGAAACTAGATGTGAGAACCAACAGAAGCACACATGAACAAAGGAACCTTCCTGAAATACAGCATCTGATGCCAACAAAATGCTTGAAAGAAACTTGTAAGATCATAAAATCATAGAATCATTCAGGTTGGAAGAGACCCTTGGGATAATCGAGTCCAACCATCAGCCCCACTCTACAAAGTTCTCCCCTACACCAGATCCCCCAACACCACATCTCAACCACTCTCAAACACATCCAGGGATGGGGACTCCACCACCTCCCTGGGCGGCCGAGTCCAGGGTCTGACCACTCTGGCTGGGAAAAAGTCTTTCCTAATGTTCAGCCTAAACCTATCCTGGTGCAGCTTGAAGCCATTCCCTCTCCTTCTATCGCCAATTACCTGTGAGAAGAGACCAGCACCAATGTCTCTACAACGTCCTTTCAAGTAGCTGTAGAGACCGATGAGGTCTCCCCTCAGCCTCCTCTTCCTCAGACTAAATAGTTCCAGCTCCTTCCATCACTCTCCATAAGATTGATTCTCCAGGCTCTTCCCCAGCTCCGTTGCCTCCTCTGCACTCACTCCAGCCCCTCCAGATCTCTCTGGTGTTGAGGTGCCCAGAACTGGACACCATCCTCAAGGGGTGGCCTCACCAGTGCTGAGTACAGGGGACAATCCCCTCCCTACTTCTGCTGGTCACACCATTTCTAATACAAGCCAGGATGTCATTGGCCTTCTTGGCCACCTGGGCACACTGCTGGCTCACGTTCAGCCGCTTGTCAACCAGAACCCCCAGGTCCTTTTCTGACAGGCAGCTCCAGTCACTCTTCCCCAAACCCGAAAGTTTCACTTTTCACTGAAAGTGTGCTTATACATGCAAGATTGGACAATTTCACGCACAACTTTGGCTAATAAATGAATAAATGATCAAGACTTTAATCACAGACAGTGAAAAACTAAAATAAAAGCAGTATGTATGCATTAAGACACAACTCATCCTAGTCTTGACATCACTTCACCTTCTCAACAAAATTCAAAGGTCTTAAACAACAGATTGCCTGCTTTTTCCCTCTACTATTCTAGGGAGCTCTCAGGAATAATAATACTTATACTTTTCTCACTTAAAGACAATATCTCTGTATTTAGGGGTGCATATAACTACCGCTCCCTTTTGTTCATACCTTAGATTGGTTTATTTGTACGACAATCCTACTCGGTCTACATGTAATTTCAGGTATTTGTGATAGGTGGCGCGCTAAGCCCAATTGTTCATAAAGTAGCTGGGCTACTTTAAATCACAGAATTTTCCAGGTTGGAAGGGACCTTTCAGATCATCGGATCCAACCATCAAGCCTCACTCTGATAAAAAACCAGCACTAACCCATGTCTCTAAGCACTATGTCAACCCATCTTCTAAATCCCTCCAGGGATGGCACCTCAACCCCTTTCCCTGGGCAGCCCATTCAAGCCCTAAGAACCCTTTCTGGGGAAAAATTGTTCCTGATATCCAATCTGAACCTCCCCTGGTGCAACTTGAGGCCATTTCCTTGTCCCATCACCTGTGACTTGGGAAAAGAGACTGACTTCTCCCCGGCTACACCCTCTTTCAGGGAGTTGGAGGGAGCCAGAAGGTCTCCCCTCAGCCTCCTCCAGGCTGAACATCCCCAGCTCCCTCAGCCTCTCCTCATAAGGCTTATTCTCCAGACCCCTCACCAGCTCCGTTGCCCTTCTCTGGACCTGCTCCAGCCCCTCAATGTTCTGTTTTGTGGACCCAGCACTGGAGGTGGGGCCTCACCAGTGCTCAGGACAGGGGGACGATCACCTCCTGCGTCCTACTCCCCACACTGTTCCTGATCCAGGCCAGGGTACAGGTGGCCTTCTTGGCCACCTGGGCACACTGCTGGCTCATGGTCAGCCCACAGTCGACCAACACCCCCAGGTCCCTTTCCTGACAGGCAGCTCCAGTCACTCTGCCCCAGGCCTGGAGCGCTGCAGGGGGTTGGTGTGACCCAAGGGCAGGACCCGACCCTTGGCCTTGTTGAACCTCATCCATTCGGCCTTGGCCCATCCATCCAGCCTGTCGACACTCCCACCCAACTTCGTGTTGAACCTCATCCCATTGGCCTCAGCCCATCCATCCAGCCTGCCCAGATCCCTTGCAAAGTCTTTCTACCCTCCAGGAGGTCGACACTCCCACCCAATCTGGTGTCATCTGTGAACTGACTGAGGGTACACTCAATCCCCTTGATCATTGATAAATCCTATTTGGGTCTATGATTCTTTGGTACTGTATTTTTCAAACATAAGGCTGAGATGAGAAATAGAAAATAATCTTACAAATTAAAAAATTACAAAGATCTAAACAAGTATTTAGGAACATCTTTGAACTTACAGAAAAGCTCCTCAGATCTCTGCATTTCCTTTCTCTTCAAGTGATTTGGGTTCATATTATAACAAGCTTTTCCTTGCTTTAGTATTGCAGGAAAGATGGTCTAGTTTTGACAAACTAGCAGCTACTCTGAGACCCCCTACTCACAGCTGCTCCTCTGCCCCAGCCCACGGTGACAAAACTGCTCCCACTTTGCCAAGAGGCAAGAGCCCAGCAGATGAATGACAAGGGGCACTGGCTCGACATTGGAAGCTGCTGAAAAGTAGTGATAGTGAATGGTTTTCTATTACATCAAATGAAGCGTGGCCACTAAATTGAGGGAGGTGATTCTGCCCCTCTGCTCTGGTGAGTCCCCACCTGGAGTACTGTGTCCAGCTCTGGAGTCCTCAGCACGGGAAGGACATGCACCTGTTGGAACGGGTCCATCGGAGTGCCATGAAAATACTCAGAGGGCTGGAGCACCTCTCCTATGGAGACAGGCTGAGAGAGCTGGGGCAGTTTAGCCTGGAGAAGAGAAGGCTCTGGGGAGACCTCAGAGCAGCCTTCCAGTACCTGAAGGGGGCTACAGGAGAGATGGGGAGGGACTCTTTGTCAAGAAGTGGACCCATAGGACGAGGGGTAAGGGCTTTAAATTGAAAGAGGGGAGATTTAGATGAGATACCAGGAAGAAATTCTTTGCTGTGAGGATGGTGAGACCCTGGCCCAGGTTTCCCTGAGAAGCTGTGGCTGCCCCATCCCTGGAGGGGTTCAAGGCCAGGCTGGATGGGGCTTGGAGCAACCTGGTCTGGTGGGAGGTGTCCCTGCCCAGGGCAGGGGGGTTGGAACTCCATGATCTTTAAGCTCCCTTCCAACTCTAACCATTCTATGATTCTATGATTTTTTTGTGTCCATCTCCTTTCTTTTAGGCAGAGGTGGTGGTAAGGACTGGCTCTATTTTTAATAAAGATTTCCCAACTCCTACACACGTTCCATAGCTGCAAGGTTGCTCTTCTTTCCCATATAAAACAATACCGTTTGCAACACCATCAACTTTACCTTCGAAGAGAGAATAGGGTCGGTCAGGAATACGACATCCATGTGCACCATACTCCAAACACCATTCAGCAAACTGGGGGAAACATCAAAAAGAAAATAAATTGTTGGTTAGTTTGTTTGTTTTTAAATGTAAGACTGCTTAATGCAAGTTTGAGTATCTGCATATCTTTAACGGGTACTAAATGTAGAAGAGCGTAAGCATTGATGCAACACAGAAATCCCAGTCTGAGATCAATTTTTCCCACCTCAGCCCTGATGAGGCTGCAATTAGGTTTTAGGATGCGTGTTTCTACAGCGTAGAGTTTCAGTTTCGGAACAACCTAATTGGGTGGGCTGTACTTAACTTCTGTTTTCTGTAAAGCAACCCTTCCGCATGCCAACGAGAACAGATACATAACACATTTCAAGGGGAAAACTTTGTAATACTGTAATACCAGTTTCTTATCTGTCTTTTTGCTTAATTTATCCACATGCTCAGGACTCAGGGTTGGTAACAGCATTTTGGTTTTTCTTTCTTCCACTTCCCTGCACCCATTTAGGGAATAAATCTCTATCTGCCATTACTTAGTTTTATTTCTTTTCTCTCCCCGAGCTTTATGAAAAATCGTTAAGACAAAAGTTAGTTATCCTAAATAGTTAAGACGATTATGATCATTGGTATTTTGCTGCAGGAGGTGGAATGCCATTAAAAGAGTTACCGGTGTCTGTCTTGTGTTTGATCAGTGCTGCTGGAGTAGCTACATTGGACATACATGATTTACAAACCGCATCTAGATCCATTTCGTGGGCAACCATCTATTTCTCCTTTATGGTTTCCCAGAACATATGGGTCAGGGTGGCGGGACACCACAGGTTCCCCTGGCATTTCTGTGCTTGGAAGCAAATCACTGCTCATTCAAAATACAGTGCCAAGATTCCGTCAAAGCAAAGACCTGAGAGGTCTCTCCCTGCTCCCTCTGCGGTTTGGGCAACCTGCTGGCAAAGGCATCACCCTGCTCACTGGATGTGGGCAAACCCAGAGCCCATCAGTCTGTTCAACAGGAGGATAAAGGACGGCATCTCCTCCCTTCTTCCCTCCACTCTGTGGAAATCTTTATCGAGCGACAGATTTTTCTGCTCTTGATGCGGGGGTGTCAATGTCTTGAGGAAACCCAGCAAAAAAAAAAAACCCACATGAACACAAACATTGTGGTCCCTGCTGTTACCAAGAACTCATGAAACATTTTTGCCCCCTCCCCCAGAGTATAAATCTTGAAACCAAGGTTGAGTTTTCCATTTAATTTTGCCTTACATGTGAGGACACAACGTGTTTATGGCACGTTTCTCACCTACAATCAGTTCTTGCAACATCCACATCTTATTGCTCACTAGCCTGTTGTATTGCTGCCAGCCTGGGAACTGCAACAGAGAGTGAAAAACACAATGCACCCCAGTGGGGTTGCAGAAGCACAACCATCGTTTACAAGTTTGTAGCTTCAGCACAGCTCAGGCATCCAGTGAGCCCCTTTGTTAAACCAAGGGGAAAAAAAGCAAAGCAATCTTCTAGCAGGAAGACGCCTGCCATTATTTGTCACATAGACTGGCCACGCTTGCCATCAGCAGTGGTTTAATCCCAACACTGAGTGACACAGGGCTTGGACGCTCTCTGTTGCCTGCAGCCCAGGATGCCACATCCCTTTTCTCCACTCACAGACCTCCTGGGAGCCTGTCTGATAACGCTGGAGAAAAGCTTCGAAGCAAAAAGCAACAAGCACAAAACAGGGGTCTCTGTGACCCACAGCCTGTCCAGCTCTTCCGGTTCATTTATGAAACGGCTTCATGGCTCCCAAGAGGTAACCAGGGATTCCTGGCCAGGCTCCTTCCCCTGGGCCTCATGGTTTTGGTGTGAGCAAGCACCCTGGGAGGGAAGTCACCTAGTTCTTTCAGAGATGTGCCTTTAGGTACCGATACAATTGCATGTTTGCTTCCCTGCGTGTGCTGGCTCAAAAAGAAAAGATTTAAAGAATGCCAGACAAGCAAATTCCTCTGCCTGTTTCAAGATCGCCCCTGCAAGAGTCTGAAGGGCTTGAGTGAATGCTTGGAGATGCTAAAATGCAGAATGGCTGCAGATATGCTGCCAGACCTGCTGGGCACCTCCAGAAAACAGTCTTTGGCCACTGTGCCCCATTTTCCTTCTCAAAGGGATTTCAGGTATGTAACTGAGTCTCTTCCTACTTTGGCTTTGAAGTAGATCACAGAATCAGGGAATTGTCAGACAGAAGGGACCTCTAGAGACCATCCAGTCCAACTCCCCTGCTAAAGCAGGGTTGCCCAGAGCACATCACTCAGGACGGCATCCAGGAGGGGCTTGAAGGTCTCCAGAGAAGGGGACTCCACACCCTCCCTGGGCAGCCTCTGCCAGGGCTCTGACACCCTCACCACAAAGAAGTCTCTCCTCATATTGGAATGGAACTTCCCATGGTCCAGCTTGTGCCTGTTGCTGGCTCATGGATAGTTTACTCTCTACCAGGACCTCCAGATCCTTCTCCTTAGAAGTGCTTTCCAGCAGGTCCACCCCTAACCTCTATTGGTGCCTGGCATTCTTCCTCCTCTTGCTTGCTTTTCTCTAGCTCGGTATGGAAAAACATCGGGGCTCTCTTGGGCCAGAAAAGCAGCACCACCAGGAGCTGCCAAAGCTGCACAGACCCACAGATGTCCTAGCACAGAGGATGACAGGGAGAGCCCAACAGGAACACCTGCTTGGTGCTGTGGCTCACTCATCAGCAGTAGCTAAATAGCGATGTATGCAATACAAAACCTAATATCCATTGAAGAAGCTGAAAGAAAAGCAATCAAGAAATCAAAACCAAACAAAGCAAAAGTCTTTGAGGTGAGGAAACGAGGCTGAGAAAGCCTTCCCCTCGGGTAACAGAGCTGACAGTAGAACCTGGATAATTCCCATGGAAAAATTCCGTGTGTGTCTTTCTCTGCAATTTGTATTAATGAAAAAAAAAAAAAAAAAATCTAAGTGAGCAATTTAATAACTGCAATCCAGAGCTCTAAAAGCCCCAAACAGACACTAGTCTGAAAACAAATAATTACAGAAGACTACAAACTGTATTGCTTGAGGAGCTGAGGACGACAGTGGATGTCTCAAGGGAATCATTAGCACCACACACCATTAGTCTGTTATTGTTCAGGCAGACTGACTTGCAGGCTCTCATTTCTTCTGAATGTGTGTTTAGTTCCTACCTCCCCTGTACACAACATTTGTGCCTTTCACTCTGCCTGCCCTGCGTACACAGCCAGAGGTGTCCAGTCAAAGGGTGAGTAAAGGGGAGCAAACGAAGGGACACCGTTATCACACACACACACACACACACACACCCCCAGCTACACAGCCAGCTCCAGCACACAACACCCTACTCTGATCTTCAAGGTGTAGCAGTGTGCTCTCCATGTTCATCTCCTTCTTCCCCCACCTGGTTCCTGCTCAGGCCATGGCCATCGGTGGGGGTTGTGATAAGCTGCACCTGGACTTTGGGGGATGGCTGACCACATGTTCCTCACACTGGCCGGAGCGGAGACCTAGATATCTTGTTCCCACGAAATAAGACTCCAGGTCAATTATCTCACTCTGTAAATAGTGGTCAGCCCAAGAAGCCCTCCTGTATGGCAGCAGGCTGCATGTCAGCATCTCCCCTTGAGCAGGGACAGCTCTCAAGGTTACTCCTCGAGGCTGAGAGATTCCTTGCTGTAACGGATCTCAGTACGTGACTAATAGCATGCCAGACTTTGAAATCTTAGCTAAGTAATATAAGGGTTTGATTGTGCGTATAAAATCCTTTAGACATAAACTGTTGACTAAGCCTGGGATGAGGATTGGATCCCGCTGCACCCGGACTCCTCTCCGAGAAGGAGTTCAGAAAGCAAGGGGGTCCTTTCTGAACCTCCTGACTCAACAGGAGGGTCTCCCTGACAGCTTCTCTGACCCTGTCCTCTATGCAGTAAATGACCAAGTGTACTTTGCCATCAAATCTTGTAAAATACTGTTGCATTTACTCCTAATTTTACTAAATCTGTTTCACCTGAATAAATATTTAACAACCTCTCTCTATGAGTGGAGTCAATCACACTGCCCATGACATCTGATCACAGTTTACTCCCACATGGGTGTCAGGATGTGAAAGGGGAGAGTAATTTTGGTGGGATGCTGCAGAGCTCACCTTGCAAGCTCGGTAGAGGTACTTTTTGTCCTGAGTTAGGTTATAGAGAGACAAGAAGGAGTAGCCATTGCCAGCAGTACCGTGGCAGATCCCGTATCCTTTTCTCAATAAACCTCTCTGCCAGATGACATCGCTACAATCCATAGCATCTTTCAAGTATTTATCCTCTTTAAAAGTCTGTGGAATGAAAACACAGAATTAACACACATAAATTGAAGTACTAATGAAGACATCTCTCAGGCACAGCTTCCTTTTGTTCCACTGTCGGTGTGAGGGTTTTTCCACATCCAACCGATTTTGAATTTTAATATTCCATTTATCATAGGCTTGCCTTTCTTTTCTTACTAACTTGTTTCTCCTTTCCCTGCATGGAAGGAGAAGGAACTTCTCAAGTTTTCCTTCTGAAATTAGGACCCCAAAGGAAAAAGTCGACTTCAAGGCCCTTGGTTCTACAACCTATAATCTATTTGAAGGGTATGTGGTCTTTTTTGCTTCTCTCCTCCATTCCCAAATGACAACATCATTTGATTTGAAATCCAGTGATGTACTTATTGCCTCCAAGAAATGTAACAACAGAATACTGGCTAAAATAATCTAGGCTTAAGGGGCAAGGACCTGGTCTTTCTGGGTAATTCTTCCTGGTTACTCACCGACTGCCTTCAATTCCATGTGAAAAATGCACTTGCATGGCACAAGCTCTTTTCTCTGTCACAGGTACAAGCAGGAGCACGCCATTACCTTGATTAGTATTTCACGGAATCAGGGAATTGTCAGAGTTGGAAGGGACCTCTAAGGATCATCCAGTCCCCCAGAGCATATCACTCAGGACTGCATCCAGGTGGGGCTTGAAAATCTCCAGAGCAGGGGATTCTACACTCTTAAGCACTAACCAGTTTGAGCAAAGGACAGATTTTGCAAAGTTTACTGCAACTAAAGAGCATTTTGACCCAACAGGAGAGTGGAAAACAAAAGCAAGTAATTTAGCCAACCACCACCAGACTTCTACCTTTATTCCCCTTTGCCTAAATCACTCTGCAGATTAACAAGACCCCAAAAAACCCCAATTAAAAAATAGTCACTGATGCACTGCTGGAGCCTTAGTCCTTTAGAGACGGCTTCCTCTGCCAGGCTATCTAATAAGGTAATAGAATCAACTGACCTGCAAGATTCTTAAATGCACAAGGAAGTCACTCTCTCTAAACAGGGTTTATCAGGTAGTCAGCTGTAACATTTCAAATAAAGGGCTGGCAACAGCGCTTGATTTCCAGGACAAACACTTCTGTCTGTTATTGCAAGTCCCTGTGGCTCTGTATGAAAGCAGGGCCAGCAAAACATACTCCGATTTTTCTTACTGCTTCTTCATAAAGCAGAATATAAAGAGTAAAAGGAAAGCATCATACGCCCCCTCACCTTAAACAACAACAACAACAAGGCCAGAAAGGAGACTGCTAAACCCAACTTGGTTCTATACCTCGTATCTTCTGCAAAACATTTTGTGCTTGGGAAAGCATTGCACTGGCAAAGAATCCGGGGAGAGGGTGGGAAGGGGACTGCAGTGCTAAATCAGCCGCCTACCACAGTCCAAAGGAAAAGCAACTGTGAGTGCTGCTAACGTTCAGCAATGCCGCGAGAGATTTACAGTTCGTATTTCAGGTAGCTGCACGTGTAATTATTCCACAAACCAGCCCTGCTTTTCATCAGCCCACCCAGAGGCCAAGCAGGGAATCTGCCAAGGTGGGCTGTCAAAAAGCAAGAAATCAATTTGCATAAGTTTTAATTAAATGGCGCACTTTCAAATGTCATGCAAATCAGACGTGCAAAACATGAGAGAAAGAGAGCAAACCTGGTTAAGGATGGCTAAGAGCAAACAGTAGGCTTGTGGTAGCTCAGCAGTTGTATTTATACCCTAGAAGGGACCTGGGGACTTTGCTCTGATGTTAAGTTCTCAAGAGCTGCACATTAATAACGGAGTAATTTATGGAAGACATTCTTGGCAAGAGACATGAACCTACACTTTTGAAAACCAACTTAATTCTTCAAACTCTTGGGACAAAAATTCAAAGAATTTAGGTCAATGTTCCCACACCCAGGAGCGCAATATCAAATTGTTCAAATACCCGGCTCTTCTCCAAGAAAGACTAAAGTCTAGTAACTACCCACACCCTGAGAAGCAATTTCACCTACTTATTTCCTCTTGACGCCCGTTTTAAGATTTTTAGATGCTTAGCCAAGAGTTCTGCTTTGAAAGTCTAGATGTAGGAAGATGTAAAAGGCAAGCCTTTACAATCTAACGTGTCTCTCTGTAAAAAGAGAGGTCTACGTGAACACAGAAGGATTCACCTTATAAGCTTGCATGAGCATGTGGATGACTCCGGGGGCCCCGTGGCACCAGTGAACCAGTCTGTCAGTCTCGTTGCTCAGTGATGATGGGTAGTTCCCAGATCTGAATTTTTTATGGCGCACATAGTCAATGCTCGGCTTCACCAGCTCTGCCAGGGTCTCCTGGTCCACATTTGCAATTGGCTAAAGAAAACATTATAAAAAAAACAATTAAAAAAACCCCAGAAAACAAATCACCACCAAAACCATAAGGAGCAGCAGTAATAAATTGTGCATCAACATGAATTCTATGATCTATTTTCAAGTATCCTACATATGTGCCCTTGATCCAAAGACTTTGAATCACTTCATGCAGTTTTAATTAACATCTGCTTACAATACCCTTGGTGAAAAGCATTTTTACAGCCACTGTAGAGACAGAGAAAGTGGGGCACCAAGTTGTTATCTGTCTTACTGGAGGTGACACAGAAAGGCCGTGGAAGAACTGCGAACAGAATATGGATCTCAAGACTCCCAGGCCTCTCTTTGTACCTTAAAACAGAGGTAAAACACTTGCAGGAGAAAGAGGGTTTTATAGCTACACTGCTCATAATACACACTTAGAACACAATGTCCTATTCCCCAGTAAATGAAAGAGAGTGTATGCAGTGGCATATCTGGTAAAGGTTTATGAAGGTTAAAGTTTTCTATCATAAAAAAAAAAAAACCAGCCAGAACCTACATATGTATATTATACATGATTTATTATTCAATATATATAAATATTATGCAATTCAATCTGTATTTCCAGCTTCAGAATCAAGAGCTGCTTCTCCAGCATTACAGAAGTCTTTGTCCAGTACCAACACCTTGTGGCACTATGAACTCATCCTTAGATTGCTCTTCTGAATTTTCTTCCTCATTTCTTCCCTTTAGCTGATATTCTTGCCAAAAGGAGAATACATCCATCAACCTGCACGCTCCTTCGAAGTAAAGGTGTAGAAGCTGAGTATCTGTCGGGTCCACTGTTGATCTTTGTCAGCATCTTGTTGGCAAGTGCAGAGTCTTGCATCTGGGCAAGAACAACCCCAGGTGCCAGTATAGGTTGGGAAATGACCTGTTGGAGAGCAGTGTAGCTGCGGGGTCCTGGTGGCCAGGAGGNGCCAGGCTCTTTCAGTGACAGGCAAAGATGGGACAAGGGGCAATGGGTGCCAGCTGGAACAGAAGAGGTTCCACTTAAATATGAGGAAAAACTTCTTCAAGGTGAAGGTAACAGAACACTGGCAGAGGCTGCCCAGAGAGGTTGTGGAGTCTCCTTCTCTGGAGACATTCCAAACCCGCCTGGACGCGTTCCTGTGTGACCTGCTCTAGGTGTTCCTGCTCTGGCAGGGGGATTGGAATAGATGAGCTTTCAAGGTCCCTTCTTATCCCTGATATTCTGTGATTTTGTGATGATTAAGTTACAGTTCCTGTTATATGGAGAGGGATATGCCAACCTGAGCTATGTTATTTGTAAGGGACCAGGGTTTCAATGCAGAAGCCAGGTGTCTCCATGTCCTAGTACTCCCCTCCTGCCTCTAAGTAATTTGTTTGATTGAAAAAAAAAGAGATATCCTGATTTGTTAACAGCAGAAGTACGGCCTGAATACAGATCAGCTTATCATGAAAAAGCACCCTGGACGTGCTCAACCCTCACACTCAGGAGCCAACCTGTTGGGTAGGAAGGCTCTGGGGGAAGCTTCGTTTTGGGGCTCTGATTTCATGCTGCACCCCTGCAGCAGAAGGCAAAGCTGAGGGGCATCAGCAATAAACACCTTCGGTCTCGAGCTGTGCAAGGTAAACCCAGCCCAGCACGTCTGTTCTTGGGAGGTAAACCCAAGAAGAACAGAACTCTTTACAAACCTCCTTTTCACCTTGTTCTTCTGAGAAGATCTCAGTACCAAGCGAGTTCTTTGTGCAAGCTGCTGAGGTTCCCAGCACCTACTTCCAACAGCAAAAAAGTAACCTACAGGTACGTGTTGTGACTCTCTGGCCAAGAGCAATGATATGCAAACACGTATTTTTGTCTCAGGGTCAGGGAAAGGGGCTCAGGAAGAGAGATTCCCTAGCTTTCACTTCAGCATTCCCCTTCTACCTCCTGTATCACAGAATTCTATGAGGTTGGAAGGGACCTCTGGAGATCATCTAGTCCAACCTCCCTGCCAAAGCAGGTCCACTCAGAGCAGGTCCCACTGGAACGTCTCCAGGTGGGGTTTGAATGTCTCCAGAGATGGAGACTCCACAACCTCTCTGGGCAGCCTCTGCCAGGGCTCTGTCACCCTCACAGGCAAGAAGTTCCTCCTCACATTTAGAGGGAACTTCTTGTGTTCAAATTTGTGCCTGCTCCCCCTTGTCCTGTCACTGGGCACCACTGAAACAAGACTGGCCCCTGGATGAGTTATTTACCGCTGCTCAGCACTTATTCTTCCAGTAGTCTTCTGTGAATAAATCCAGCAAGACATTTTTCCTCATAAAGGTGTACAGAAATGATGATAAGTGATCTTCACATCTAAGATGCTACATCGCACACCCTTTTTTTGTTACCAACCAACCAAGCACCTAGCAAACCATCTCCTGAATTCTTTGCTGCAAATACAGAAAAATTCTCCTCACTGGGCGTGGGAGGGATGGGGAAAGGATGGACTCCAATATGCCATCTTCTTCTGCAGCAGATGACTCAATTCTGCATGACTCACAATATTTAATGTACAGTGAAAAGACAGTAATCTAATGCTGCATAAACAATGGCTTTGTGCTAATTCTTAAAAGCAGCAGTTACACGTAAAGAAAAAGATAGTGATGATTTTAACACTTGACAGAGTAGGTTTTGCTTTAAACAAAAAGCACTTCTGCAATTATTTCTTCTATCAGCCTTGAATAGTAAATGAAGGATGGAGACTTTAAAGAGGCTACTTTAAAGGACCGGATGTTTCTCAGAAAATCTAGCAAAGCCAGGGAAGGAAAAATGGAAGCCAGGAAGATGAGGCAGCCAAACAGGGGTGGACCACCTTGTTGAAGCAAGTAGGAAGTGAAGACCTGTTGAAGTAAGTCCAGCAGAGGGCCACAAAAATGCTCAGAGGGCTGGAGCACCTCTGCTATGAAGACAGGCTGAGAGAGCTGGGGGTGTTCAGCCTGGAGAAGAGAAGGCTCTGGAGAGACCTTAAAGCAGCCTTCCAGTACCTGAAGGGACTACAGGAGAGATGGGGAGGGACTCTTTGTCAGGGAGTGGAGTGACAGGACAAGGGGTAGCAGCTTTAAATTGGAAGAGAGGAGATTTACATTAGATGCCATAAAGAAATTCTTTGCTGTGAGGGTGGTGAGGCACTGGAACAGGTTGCCCAGAGAAGCTGTGGCTGCCACATTTCTGGAGGGGTTCATGACCAGGCTGGATGGGGCTTGGAGCAAGGTGGGAGGTGTCCCTGCCCAGGGCAGGGGAGGTTGGAACTTGATGATCCTTAAGCTCCCTTCCAACTCTAACTATTCTATGTTTCTACGATAAGAGCACAGTAAATCAGAGCAGCCTGAGGCCCCACTGCCAAAATTGGCTGTAGTGAGGTTAAGACATGCCTCCGGGTAGCAGAGATTCGGCCGCTTCCACAGTGGAGTCAGCAGCTTTAACCTAAGCTACCAGTGGAAGTGGTGTGAGCTAATGTGAATCAGAAGGGGAGAAGTCCCAGCATCTTCTGCAAATGAGGAACAGCTGATCAGGGGCAACACCAAATACCAGCTTGGTCCCTTTTGCAGTGAACCTTTGCATGTGGCTTCAGGCTGTCAGGACATAGAATCCTTCCACTTGCATGAAGGAAAGTCATTCTACATGAGCAGATAAGAAAATTAACATTTACAAAGATGCCTAGACTGGCAGCACCTTTAACAATCAGAAACAGGTCCAATGCAAATTTTGCAGCTCTATGGCCATCTTCTGTAATGAATCTGCAGGCTCTTTTTCCCAGATTGTGTAACAGAAATAAGATACACTCGTCTGTTTTGAAAACTATCATAACCCTATTGGAGAATCTCAGGGCAGGCAGGAATGGATTTAAGTGTGGGAAAGAGAAGGTATACAGAAGAGGGGAATCTCACTCAGGACAACAGAGGAGAGCAAGGGTCATAGATGCACTAGAACATCAGATTTTTGGGGGAGAGATAGAGGGGTAAGGAAGAGGAAGAATGTCTAAAGAATTAAAAGCATATGGAAGACTAATGTGTGATTAAGGACAGCCTTCCAAAAGCTTCAAGACAGTGAAGGAAAAAAAGTCACTGGAGAAGAGAGGAAGGGCATCTCTGAGCTGGCATCTCTGCACCGTTCTGTCTTGTAGAGTCTAACTCCACATGGTGAGACCCAGCACAACGTTCACACACGCGTGAAAGCTGAAGATAAGATCTGCTGATGCAAAACAAGAAGCGGTGTTTCACCCCAGCCCACAGAAACTGCTCTTACCTGCATGAGCATGTAATAGATCCCAGCCACTCCGTGTGCTGCTCCAACGTATTGCTTCCTGTGCCACTGGTACAGCAGAGGACAGCGGTCCGTTTTCCGCTCCTCCTTCGAAAAGTTTTTCCCCGACTCAATAATAGCATCTATTACCTAAGACAAACAACACACCGACTCAATTGGACTTGACTCTTGAGGTAGAATGGACTTTTTCCTAAGTGATGGAATCCCTTATATTTCTAAGAGTAGAAATTTAAGATATAAATGTTTCTAATCGCTTTTTTCCAGGCCTGCCCTCTTTGGTTCTGGTATCTGCAGAAGAGTTGTGCATCTTTCCCACGCTGAATTCTCCTTCTTGAACACATACACATTTCCATATTAAGGTTTTCAGTAACAATTTCTCATCCTCAAATGCTCTGGCCTGTCTCAGTCCCAGGTCCCTCTCCTCTCCAGCATCCCTCTCTTAATCCCTTCAATTAGGTGCAGGAGTGATTCCAGTTCAACCTCACTGATGCTGTGGCACTGGAGAGAGAAAAGCACCTTACCTCTTTGATAACAGACTGTGGGACAGTGTCTGGACCGATTTCAGTATTCAGGTACAGCAAGGCATACAGGTAACCTGCTCTGCCATAAAGCAGCTCATCTGGAAGTTCGGCATCTGTGCTTATGACTGCCCTTTGGAGCTGCAACAACCTGCATCAGACAAGGAAAGTGGAGAGAGAGAGCATCTTCCCTAGAAAACACGCTGGATTATGTGTTGTAGGAGCCATCAATCAAACCAGAAGCTGAAGTCCACCCACCCCCCCGTCCAGCTGGCTGTCAGCTTTACACACGGGAGCTCTGCGGAGCTCAGCCATCCCCCATAGGGAACTCAGAACCAGAGCCAGGTGACTTATTAGTGCCAATGCCAGCTTTGTGTGCCTAAAGAAACAGATGTACAGGTGTGGGGTGGGGGTTGGATGAGGCTGGAGAGCTGGAGATGCGCAAGAGGCAAATAAGGAAAACAAACGAAAGAACTCCACGGGACCAGGCAGCACTCCCCCTCCCTAGACGACACGTGTTCTCAAACGGTTTAGCAGCTCGGTTTTGAAAAGGGCACTGCTATTATGAACAATGTTTTGCTTGCCTTTAGCCATGGAAAAAAAAAAAAAACAAAACACCTTGGGCTGGCCATCACAGCTCTCACACGCTCCAAAGAGACTCCCTGCTATAACTCCACCGGTCTGCTTTAGAATTGAGGTGGAGCAGAGATCTGTTTCCCTGTTCAACTCCTTCCCTGTCTCTTCCTATCTTTGGTGATTAAATTGGCATTTAGATGAAACCATGGAGATGATCACATTTTAAATTGGGGGAGAGGGCAAGGCAATCTGGATTAAGACTAAATTGAATTCCCAGATGCTCCCCAACAGCTATTACTCAGCAGAGATGGAACAAAAACACTGACTCCAAGGGCTCGTTTATGCTGTCACTGCTTAATACCAGGGAAAAGCCACTCAAAAAAACCAGAAAGAGGTATTTCTGACTAAGTGTCCACTGTTAAGTTTTATTATTCAAGTCTAAAAATGGACATCTGCAAGGTAATGAGTTAAAAGTGACATGATAGATTCTATTTTGACATCTAGAAGGTACCACTCAGCTGGTGTCATGAATATCTTTGTAAACAAAAAACGAAGAGAAAAGGAGCAAATAATCAAGCTAACCTCCCTGTCAGTCTTCCTCCTAGAAATGACTTTCCAAGCAGAGGTGAGACAAAAAGATTTACTGCTAATCTCATTTTGCTTCATGCCTTACAACAACACTGCTCTCCTAGCCGCATCCAAAATGACATGCCTAAATTTACTGCTGGTTCTAAAAGCCAAAAAAAACCCCAAAACCAAACCCTAAAACTACCACCCATTTCAAAACCGAAATATTCATTCAGGAACAGCGGTAGAGATTAATCCCTCTAGGGTTTCAGATTAGAAAGAGATGGATTCTATTGCCAAATATAAACCAGAAAGGAGATGAGGACACAAGTTCAGTTAGCAAATTCTGGCAGCCTAAGGTAGGCTGGTGGACCGCTAGCAGGAGGATTGCCGATTCCCAGTGCAAGCCCCACAGGGCTCCAGCACTTCCAACCCTCACCAGCACAGCAATGAGCTCTGTACCAGCAAAGGGACAGTCAGTTCTCCAAGGAAGCTCTACATCTAAATGGGATTTCTCAAGGCATTTGTTACATTTAGATTACTTTGAAAGTGGCTGGATATTTTTTCCCGGCTACCCTTCATACGCTCTGACCCAATTACAGAATCACAGGATGCTATGGGGTTGGAAGGGACCTCTGGAGATCATCTAGTCCAACCCTCTGCCAAAGCAGGTCCACCCAGAGCAGGTCCCACAGGAACGTCTCCAGGTGGGGTTTGAATGTCTCCAGAGACAGAGACTCTACCACCTCTCTGGGCAGCTCTGCCAGGGCTCTGACACCCTCACAGGAAAGAAGTTCCTCCTCGTGTTTAGATGTTTGTGCCCGTTCCCTCTTGTCCTGTCCCTGGGCACCACTGAAAAAAGACTGGCCCCTTCCTCCTGACACCCACCCTTGAAGGATTTACAGGATCACCCCTCAGTCCTCACTTCTCCAGACTAAAAAGACCCAAGTCCCTCAGCCTTTCCTCATCAGAGAGATGCTCCAGGCCCCTCATCATCTTTGTAGCCCTTTGGTATACCCTCTCCAGCAGTTCCCTGTCCTTCTGGAAGTGGGGAGCCCAGAACTGGACCCAGTGCTGCAGATGGGGCCTCCCTAGAGTAGAGTAGAGTAGAGTAGAGTAGAGTGAGGATGACCTCCCTCCACCTTCTGGTCACACTTTTCCTGATGCCCCCCAGGATGCCATTGGCCTTCTTGGCCACAAGGGCACATTGCTGGCTCATGATCACCAATTAAAGCCCTTATCTCTGATGGTTCAGCAAATACCTCCTCTTTGTTTTATGAAATCCTTGTTACATATCAATTTGATGTATCATGACTCTGTCTGGCTCTTCCCAGATTCCCACAGCATACAGGCTTTGTAACGAATCTACAATTAAGATCCACTCTTTAGAGGAAGCATCACACACTGCACAAGCACTACATATTGCCGCTGACAAGTGTGTGGCTTTCGTTAAATGTCACTTCAATGTGACAAAATCAAAACGTGCACGCACTACAGATATGCCCAGGACATCCTGTTCTTACAGTGATAAAGGACTCAAGATAACCCGCTAAACACAAACCAAGTGTAAGCCAGCTTTAAGAAAGATAAAGCCTATTTTGTGTTCTTCTACTGAAAATATATCAGGGGAGGAAGTGCCTCCATTTTTTAGTCCTGTCCTCCAAAACTCCACTTGCTCACGTTACTCTCTACAAATGAAGGGCACGGCTTTTTCCACCCTCAACCACTTACTTGGCAACACATTCTTTAGATTCACTGTCATTTTTCAGCTTGTGATAAACCACAGCACCCACTGCCAGTGGCCCAGCATCACCGCAAAGGAAAGTAACTCTTCTGCCATTCAGATTGCGAAGGATTCTCTTCACGTAATCAAGAGATCGCTGCAAATGGCTCTGGTTTTTCGTGACACGGTACAGTTGCAGATATAAGAGGGCAATACCTAGAAGAACCACATGAAAAAGGAGATAGTTTCATTTACTTTTTTTTCTAAGTGTATCATATTCCCCTCTTCAGTGCCTCTAAAACAGCAACTCATATTGCAAACAGGTATTTGGGAAATTAAAATGGGTCCTGTCTCACGCAATGGTAAGGCATCAGGCCATCTACTTTGATTACATTTCAATTTGGATTGTGACAAAAACGATGCCAGTAAAAATAAATCAGACTCAGGGCCCACGGTAGACTCCCAATTTGCAGAGAATGAAGAAAATTCATGACACAGCTACCGATGCTTGGTGAAGAAATCACTGAAGACTCAAAAACTTGGGCTAGCGAGCGTACGTACGACCGAGAACATTGACTGCACAATCCTCATCTGTTATATGCAAGAAGTGCCTTAATTTCCATTTGATTTGTAAAAGGATCATTTGGTAAGTTCTTTGATTCAATTTGCCAAGTTTTTTTATAACCCTTAAATGTATTTCACGATGAGATTATGAGCTTTTACAAATTAAACCGGGTTGTAAAAGCCAGAAGGCAAACAAGTCCCCAGAGAATGCTGGAAAGTAATATCAAGCTTCACTCCATTAAACTCATTACAAAGTTTTCCATGAAAACCAAACCAAACCAAACCTGAAAAAATTGCAGAAAGCAAAGCAAATCCGTCTCCGTGGAGGTTTACTGGCTGACTCCAAGCATCCATGTGCAGAAGCAAAACATCTACTGCAGGGACCAGGCTGCAGCTCGGGGAGAATGCTCCTGAGCCACAAAGCAAGCCCCCTACACATGAGCCCCGCTTAGCCCCACAGAGAGGGTACCTGAGGAGTACAAGAAGAGTAGCACCACAAGAGTGCTGATGCATCCTCAGATGATCTCCAGACTGCCTTTGAAAAGGTCTTTCTAGATGAGCCCAACAGGAGAGCTGCAGAGCCTGGTTAGCCCAATTCAGTGGCACTCGTGGGCTATTTACTGGGATTTCCATAATGTTTTCTTTTTTCTTTTTTTTTTCATATGTTACAACAAATGGGTTGACATCTGGGCTTGGTCAAAGGATGACAAGAAAAGCAGCCATGAGGCCCAGTTCATCCAACACTTCCTTGTTTGACACCTTTAAAAGGGCTCCTCCAAGATGTCTGGCATGTGCAAAGAACACTTGTGTAAGGGAGATGGACTACAACGTGAGTCCTGTGACGGTTGCCTGCCAGCAGCACACACGCCAGCATTTTAAAGAAGCTTCACAAAGCACAAGCTTAGGACTGCGCTGCCAGTAAAGATTTGTTTGGACTTGGTAGGTAACATGTAGGGCAGCTGTTTTCAGCGTTGCTTTTACCTTCCGATTTGATCACATCACACTTGCAAAATGGTCAAGGAGCAGGTTTGGGGAGAAAGGGTTTGCCCTGAGTAGTTTAAAAGCCAGATCATTTAAATATTTTTTTATTCAGAGTCATTTCCACAGGAGCCTTGAAAGAAGTTTATAACCTGGAACAGACGTAGCCAACGACCTTTCTATGGGCTGGAAACCGCCACCCCCCCTCTCATTAGACTGTGTTACTTGTTCATCTATCTTCTTGCTTCAGCTAACGATGTTACTTTTAGCTCATGACTCATTTTCAGCAGGCTCTGCTTTATCAGCCCTAACGTCAGTCCTCAGTCAGAGTGTCAGAACACAGCTCCCTGGGAGCCAGTTTCATAACGTCAGCTCCAGCAAGCCCACCACCGGAGATCTTCCACACTCACTTCGCAGCCCCTCACTTTCAGCCCTTGAAACACAAGTCTGAGTTGTTTAAAACTTCCCCACCCATCCGCCCACAGCACCATCTGTGACCAAACGGCAAGAAGAAAGAGAAGCAATGTCACCCTTTCATTGCCAGAATGAAACCTGGGCATGGGCAAAGCCTGGAGAGTTTTTCCAAGCTGCTCCTCACACACAAAGATAAAGATGAAAAACCAGATCTCCTTGAGGCACACTTCAAACACGCCCCGCTAAAAACCTAAGTATGCCTGAAGCCTGAGCTTGACAGAGCAGGAATAGAATATGCCATTGTAACAGCAAAGTGGTACTTCAGATGCCTTTTTGGAAGCTTGAAGAGCAGTGGCTGCATCAGGTTCGACAACGGGAGGCTCCGCCTAAAGGATCAGAAGGTCTCAGTCACATCTGGATGGCATCAGTGACGTGGCACTAAATGAACAATGGTGCTTTGCAACAACCTGTGTTTGCACGTGCCTGTTTATCTTCAGGAACCTCACCACCTTGCAACCCCACCTCCAGATTGCCCCCTCCTCACACCTTTGTCTTACCATTTTTGTACAAACAGAACAAGCACAGCCAGACTATCCATATTCCAGGTTTTAAAGCTCCAAGCTCCCAGGCACAGAACACCTCCCCACTACCTGTCTCACACACCCCCCCAACAATTAGAAGATCATCGAATCATTCAGGTTGGAAAAGACCCTTGGGATCATCAAGTCCAACAATCAGCCCCACTCTACAAAGTTCTCCCCTACACCAGATCCCCCAACACCACATCTCAACCACTCTCAAACACATCCAGGGATGGGAACTCCACCCCCTCCCTGGGCAGCCTAGTCCAGGGTCTGACCACTCTGGCTGGGAAAAAGTCTTTCCTCATGTTCAGCCTAAACCTACCCTGGTGCAGCTTGAAGCCATTCCCTCTCCTTCTATGGCTAATTCCCTGTGAGAAGAGGCCAGAGCCAACCTCTCTACAACGTCCTTCCAAGTAGTTGTAGAGAGTGATGAGGTCTCCCCTCAGCCTCCTCTTCCTCCAACTAAACAGTCCCAGCTCCTTCCATTGCTCTCCATAAGATTGATTCTCCAGGCCCTTCCCCAGCTCCGTTGCCCTCCTCTGCACTTGCTCCAGATGTTGTCACTATGAGACAGCTACTAAGTAATAGTTAGTTGAACAGAAAAAAAAAAAAAAAGTGAGAATAACTCATTTTAGAAAACTAAAGAAACAAGAGGTAAACAGAGAGAAAGAGCAGCCTTAGAAAATCCACTCCTTTTGCAAGGGAAAGATCTCCATGTACCAAAGCCAGTTATCTCTCTCTAACTTTGTCTGCTGAAGCCAATGGAAGTCATTGCAGACGCTGGTGACCAAGGGTCCGGAATTAAAAAAAACCAACCTCACATAAACGCCTGTATCAGAGTATTTCTGCCACTCCTGTGAGAACATCAGAGCCTTCTGTCAATAAACCAAATCATCACATCATTTAACAAACGTATTTCACTCAAATTCTCGCTTTCTCACCAGTCCACCCAGTATAGGCAGAGCAGTCATGTGGATCTGCCGTCTTCAGCCCTTCCTCCATTTGTTGCAGAAGGTCCTTGATTTTTGCCTGGATCCGTTTTGAGAACCGAGCGTTGACCTGAAAAAGAGAAGGAAGGGAACGATTTAGAAAAGGAAAGAATCCAAGAATGCAAACTGCCTGCTCCACTTTCTCATTGTGAAAAAACCCAACCAAAATCAAAACCAATCAAACAAGAAAGAACGAGGGAGTCAAGACTACATACAGCAATAAGCAGTGTCAAGGTGGTTCATCTTAAGTGGGTCCTCTGTAACGCATTCTGATTACATATTAGAGTAAATTACGGGTAGTTACATTAGACAAAATTTATCTGGGGATGCTTTAATGGCACACAAAGAGCAGCTATGGACACTATGGACAGTAAGCAATTGTATGCTGCCCCTTATCTCAGGCTCTTAACACAGTAAGCAAAGCTTCTCTGAGCTGAGTAAAAGGTGAAGAGAAGCAAAAAAAGACAACCATCTGCTGCCACTCCATGGGCCAGCAGTCCAAGGCACCAAGACCACGTTATGGACAAACACAGCAGAGTGAATCTACAAGCCCCGTGTTACAGGTGCTTACTCCCATGACGAGGTCCTTGCACATCCTCTCTTGCACTATGGAACAGGAAATAGCTAAAGGAAAATAAATGCTCATATTTGAGACAATCATTTCAAAGCCAAGATGTCATCTACGATAGTATCAATCACACCATCCATGACGAGGTTCAAGAAGGCCAAGTGCCAGATCCTGCACTTGGGTCACACCAACCCCATGGATGCTGCAGGCCTGGGTCAGAGTGGCTGGAGCTGCCTGTCAGGAAAGGGACCTGGGGGTGTTGGTCGACTGTGGGCTGATCATGAGCCAGTAGTGTGCCCAGGTGGCCAAGAAGGCCACCAGCATCCTGGCCCGGATCAGGAACAGTGTAGGGAGTAGGACTCGGGAAGGGATTGTCCCCCTGTCTTGAGCACTGGTGAGGCCCCACCACCAGTGCTGGGTCCAGTTTGGGGCCCTTTCCCACAAATAAAAGACATTGAGGGGCTGGAGCAGGCCCAGAGAAGGGCAACGGATCTGTTGAGGGGTCTGCAGAGTGAGTCTTGTGAGGAAAGGCTGAGGGAGCTGGGGGTGTTCCTTCTGGCTCTCCCCACCTCCCAGAAAGGAGGGTGTAGCCAGAGGGGGTTGGTGTCTTCTCCCAAGTCACAGGCGATGGGACAAGAGGAAATGGCCTCAAGTTGCACCAGTGGAGGTTCAGATTGGAGATCAGAAAAATTTTTTTCATGGACAGGGTTCTGAATCCTTGGACTGGGCTGCCCAGGGCAGGGGTTGAGGCACCATCCCTGGAGGGATTTAAAAGATGGGTTGACATAATGCTTAGAGACATGGGTTAGTGATGGTTTTTATCAGAGTGAGGTTTGATGGTTGGACTCAATGATCTTAAACATCCCTTCCAACCTGGAAAATTCTATGATTCTATGATATATTCACATTTTCTTCCAAGACTTTTTTTTTTGCTGTCCCAGTTTGTGACTGCCACACAGAAGACAAGTCATATAAATAACCTTCCTCCTACTTCTTGCTCTCTCCTCTCCCCCAAACAATTTTAGGATTGACATGCTTTATCATGAGAGGAGGTTGTTAAATGGAGTGACTTATTAAAGAACAACTACCTGAAAAAATGAACTAGACACAAAGAGGATGAATAAAAGTAGCTTGGCAGTTTCAGATCACGCATGAAGGTGGATTTTACACTGATTTTACATATTGCTTGCTTTTACTTTTGACCAAAAAAAGTTCACACAGATGCTGTATATGAAATATATCAGAGGATACTTTGCTCTTGCCAACTTCCCTCTCTCATTAAGTACACTGCATGGGAAGATACATTATTGATTACTCCCTTAAGCCTATGGAACATGGAAATAGTCAATTAACTAGAATTTATGGCTCTATTAACTTCCATGTCCAAGAGCATGATGTCCCTTCATAAGATGATTTTCCATTGGAGTAAGGACGTCAGGAACAACAACAACAAAACATATATTTTTTATTAAACAATATCAGTTATTGATCAGCTTTTCCTATTGACACATTTATATATATATATATATATTTAAATAGAGCCTAAGTTTATTTATAGCACAATTTATCTAGTACAGAACTAGATAATAAGAAACAAAAAAACCCTCTTCCCTTCCGCGGCTATAGGAAAAGATTTTTCATTCTCAGGTAACTGCATCATACTGACAAAACAGCGATGCACACAAACCTTGTGCCACCCAAAGATATTTCCATCATCCAAAGAAAGACCCAGGCACACATCACTTGTCAGCCCTATTTTAGTTTTCCAGGAACAGTCAGCTGAGAAACTCTCTAGGAACAGGGATACCGGGTTTAAACTGAAAGAGGGGAGATTTAGATTAGGTATCAGGAAGAAGTTCTTTGCTGTGAGGGTGGTGAGACCCTGGAACAGGTTGCCCTGAGAAGCTGTGGCTGCCCCATCCCTGGAGGGGTTCAAGGCCAGGCTGGATGGGGCTTGGAGCAACCTGGTCTGGTGGGAGGTGTCCCTGCCCAGGGCAGGGGCGTTGGAACTCCATGATCTTTAAGGTCCCTTCCCATCCAAACCATTCTATGATTCCACAAACATGGAAGCCAACAGAGCTTCCCCACCTCACAAACTAAGAGCCACAACGTAGTGGTCATCAGGAAAATGGCATTATGCAATTTGGCCACTTGTCAGCTTACAGTGAGAATAAGCTACTGTTCTCTGAATAGTGATGACTTCCTTCCACCTCTTGCTTCCCAGCAGGAACAAATCAGATCAATGACGACTTAGTTTGGTGTTAAACACATGTACATTTATGGTTTTGGTTTGTTTTTTAACTGGAGAGGGAGAAATTAGCTCTTTAGGAAGGTGAGTTCTTGTTTGATTACAAGACATCCCAAAAGGGGAGGGTTCAGCTAAATGATGGGTCTTGGGTGCCACCATGTAATTGGTTACTCAAAATACACCACACCTTGTACTCTTGTTCGGAGCAGAACTTCAAATAAGTATCAGTAAATCCAAACATCCATTCAACACCTTCAGAAATCATAGAATCATTCAGGTTGGAAGAGACCCTTGGGATCATCGAGTCCATCCTGTTGACATTGGCTCATCCATCCAAACTCTCCAAGTCCCTCTGTAGAGCCTCCCTGCCCTCCTGCAGATCAACACTCCCACCTAGCTTAGTGTCATCTGCAAACTTACTGATGCTACACTCTATGTCCTTGTCGAGATCATCAATAAAAAATCAGAAAGGTAATAGGAATTAACACAAGGTCTCTGACACACTAGAAGTCTCTAGGGTCAACAGTTCAAATCTATTTTATGATGGTAGGATAGGGAGGGAGAATTTTATCTTATGTCACACATACTGCTCTAGCAAGGAGCTGGAGCCCCCTTAACCTTTTCCAGTAACTCTAGAAATAGCAACCGAACACCGTGAGCACCCCATGTCTGTTACTCTTTGGCCTTAATGCGGCGTTAAGCACCTTTTTGTGAGGAAACTGTCCATATACACAACCTCCCCCTCCCCCCACATCAACGAAACCTGACTAGTTCAGTGAAGTCTTAGCACAAGGCAAAACCTTTCCCAAGGGCAGGGCTTCTCCCCTTCACAAGACAGCCATGCCAAGCCTAAGGCATATGGTGAAGCAGCGTGAGGGTACCCACGCGGACACATCCAGGCACAGAACTCAGCTTAGCTGATGAGAGCATGACCTAAGGTTTCAGACTCCTGATTTATTTAGCTACTGCACATCACGAGCAGGCTGGCTACCGTTTTTGTCCTGACAATACATCTGCTGTTATCAAATCAGGATATCTCCTTTTTTTTTTTATCAAACAAATTACTTAGAGGCAGGAGGGGAGTACTAGGACGTGGAGACACCTGGCTTCTGCGTTGAAACCCCGGTCCCTTACAAATAACACAGCTCAGGTTGGCATATCCCTCTCCATGTAGCGGGAACTGTAACTTAATCATCACAGAATCACAGAATATCAGGGATAAGAAGGGACCTTGAAAGATCATCTAGTCCAATCCCCCTGCCAGAGCAGGAACACCTAGAGCAGGTCACACAGGAACGCGTACAGGCAGGTTTGGAATGTCTCCAGAGAAGGAGATTCCACAACCTCTCTGGGCAGCCTCTGCCAGTGTTCTGTTACCCTCACTGTGAA